>JAWPHD010010683.1:0-91208 GCA_037043455.1 Cyrtodaria siliqua
TATCAAAATAATAGAAAGGGGGAATCCTTTGTTTAAGGACAAATCAAGACATGTAAAAACAAGTTCATAATAATATAGTGTTGTAATTGTGTAGAGGTACCAGTATTTAAGCCTGGTTACTGATGTTAATGATCATAGACCTTGACGTGTTCGTTGGCGGACGGACTATAAACCTTAGAACTACACACACACACACGTTAATGATCATAATTTAGGGGTTAGCATCCTTATTTGGGAGATGTTCTATGGAACTGGTATATGATTTATGTGTTAGCATTCTTTGTAGTTGCTTTAAGATTGATGAGTTAGCATGCCGATATTTACGATCATTCTAACCCCTTATTTGGAAGGGACCTGATAAATAGGGAGGGTTTCCTTTGTTCGTATTTTTTTCTAGATACAGGAGATCAGTAATCATGTGAGAGAGACAATACCATTATTACTAATATGTTGTAAATATTAATTCGCCATAATAGTTTCGTAGCAAGTAGAGGTTAAACAGAAATACAGTTATAGAAAATAGGATTGGACTCTATATTTCTTTATAACTTTTGGGTGAGAAATTGTAAAAATATACTAGTAAAAAAAAAACAGTGTATGAAACGTGTAGTTATTTTCAAATTTTACAAACCTGATATATTTCTAATGTATCTATTCGTCTTCTTACGTGATTTGTAACAAACTTTTGCACAAGAGATGATAGTGTTTCTATATCGTCGATGTTGTCTATAAATGACGCCAGTCCATGCCCAAATGTTATAACGTGAGCACGCAGTTTTGGTGATTTCTTTAACTCATCCGCTTCCATGTGGTCAAATGTTTTGAAGAACGATTTTATTGATGGGTGTTTTGTCAATAACCTGAAGAAAAGAAAAAAAAGTCGATCAAATACGAATTATTATAGCATTACATAGTCTGTATTTATGAATATTGAGACAGTATATCGACCGTTTAATAGTCGCAATTAGAAAACAGATATACAAGCTAATAGACTCCGTTTGAATCATTGTTACATTTTTCAGTGTCTATATAAAATATTAAGTAAATTATACAACACTGCGAGTGCAAAATAATACTGTGTACACTGTAATGGCGACGGTGATAGCATTTTGATGTTTCAAACTTATCCAAGATTTCGTTAATATCTACAATTTGGCCATGCAATTATGGGAAATACCATGCAGTATATATGGTATCTCCTTTCGGCTAACCTCTCAGTGATGACGGCATATAGTGTAATGTTATAGCATAATACCCATGCTTATGTACCCTTAGACGTATGTAATACGTAAATAATAGGTTCAGATATATCTCCTGCGCTAATGTATGCTACTTCACAGCGACATCAACGAATGCTGCCCATTCGACAAATGTATCATTACTCTTTCCTTGCGTTTAATATCATTTTGTTTTACTTTTTGTCATATCTATTTACCTGACCCAGTAGTCCATGCCGTTGGTTTTCCATTTCCTGTTGCCATATACCTCTGTCCAGCTATCTTGTACCAGGTCAATCTGTGTCTTTGTCAATCCAGTTGCTAGGTCGACCGTAGCCATATTCGTTGTCACCTGACATGTAAATAGATACATGTAGTTCATCGTCGATTAAAAAAAAAAGAGTAATTTTACATAAATCACTGCTTTCGATTGTTGGACTACATTCCGGGCCGACTGGGCGAAACTTTAACGTATTAGGTACTACGTACAGTCGGACATGCATCTCCAAAGGTTATTATCAAGCTGCACGCACTTGTCAAATAAATGAATGAATGAATGAATGAATGAATGAATGAATGAATGAATGAGAATGAATGAATGAATGAATGAATGAATGAATGAATTTTGTTTGTATGGTTCTTTACGTCATTTTCAACATACGTAAGGTAATTTATGACGGTCAATTGTTTGTGGCGGAGGTAGACCCTATTCCTGGGTAGAACCAGTACTGTACACCTCCCACAATTCGTAAGAATCGACACTTCCTCACTTACAAGTCAAGCACCCAGTGGGATTCGAACCCTTAGCGGTGAGAGGCGAGACTAACGATCCTAATATATCTTATATTATAGCATACTATGCTTTTAAAAGGTCGCCGGCACTATTGAAGAATATACTCGATAAAATAAAATATTATGAATATGAATATAAAGCATAGCATATATGCATATATACTGAAAGGAAAAAGAAACGCAGGGTGCGTATTTCCGCTATATATTGTATGTTTAATATGCTACTGCTAATCGAATGGTACAGGGCGACATTAGGCCTGTCCTTTAGAAAGAAGGTTTAAACAGCACTGAACACACCAATGGTTACCCCTTTAAAGTTTCATTATCGTCAGAATGCGCATTTGGCTCAATCAGGTGAGCAAACTTAGGCTTTAAATGTTGCAATCACTTAACATTAAATACAGTACTGAACTGGCTCAATTTTTCAAAGAGGAACTTCAGCATTTATGAATTTCTTGTTACAACGTGTACTGTGATTAAAACGTCTACAACATCACAGTTGTGTCCTTTCTCTTTTTTTTACAAAACATCTTGGGATTTCCTTGGAATATATATGGAATTAAGTGTGCAGTATATGCAATATATAGCGGAAATACGCACCCTGCGTTTCTTTTTCCTTTCAGTATAGTTTGACAGATACGGTCATCGAGGAGTTTAAACATATGTATAGGGAGGGACACACGGTAATCTAATTTTCTTTTAAAAACTCACGGCGCCCCCTTTGTTTTTCTCCATAACTTGCATTTGTTCAATATTAATATTAATTAAAAGAATAGCGTAAAGCAATTTTTTTTTTCATATTAGTAACTGGTGATTATAGTGCACTAATAATTTATTTAATCATATGATAGAGTAAGACGAAAACAATGAAATTCGAAATTTTATTTAATTACATGCAAGCAGGTTTAAAGTCAAAATGATACTGCAAAAATAATGAAGAGGCTAATTTCAATGTTTGATAAATACTTTAAGATTGCCGCGTGTCCATTTAAGGGATACGCCGCAATCATGAAGTATTAGTCAAGAGTTAATAGTAACGCGTCAATATAATAAAAACCATGATCAGTTTGACTTTAAACTTGCTTGCATATAATTAAATACAAGATAATACAATTTAGATTTTTAAAAGCGTTTCTCTTCGTTTCTCTTCCATATATTAACTTAGATTATTGCATACGCATTTACAACCTCCGTTTACTTTCAATGTAACATGAAACGTCAATATTCGCCCATATTGACGTGTAGAAAAGTCATATTAGGTGTGTAGTGTATACTCGTTCGTTTCCGTTCATCTCGAAGAAAGTATGTCACGTGATGTAAACAATGTTGATTTCATTGTGAAAATTCCCATTATGTAATAACAATATGTTTGTTTCAAATAAATGTTTTTGGTGAAAATTAAATGTTACAACCTATTCTATTCTTTCTAATATAAAAATGGGTATGCAATAAAAAAAGGTTATTAGGTTTTTATTGGGATATATGCACTCGTTCTTTGGCGCATACATATTCCACTCCTAAAGAACTCGTGCATATATCCTAATATAAATCTAATAACATATAATTATTTGCGCAATATAATGAGTAATAAACTCATACAATTTGCTATGAACTATATTGAAAAAAGTTTTAATATTGAATTGCAAATATGCCACTTATGTAAGAAGATGAACGGGACGCCGAAAGTATTTGAGCAAACTTCAAGATGGCCATATCTTTAAAGGGGGTAGCGTATTATTGAGCGTGAAAACAAGACATAAGGAAAGTAAGTGCCAGAGTTTCAATTCCTAGTGTCACTATGAAAGAAAAGTGTTAGTATAATTATGGAGTTATTAACGCGAAACTGTTGTAACTATCTATAAATCAGGACCAAGATACAAGAGTTTCGCGCCCACCCCTTGGTATGATTACTTTTTAGGATTACTTACTCTTTTCTTGTGGAGTTTCAGTGTCATTTTATGGAACGTATTCGCCTGAACAAGCGTTTATTGACAGATGCGAAGCTTGATTTCCCAAAATAAATCGCCGTTTGTGTTGAGATGCTTGGATACGCTTATGATGGCGTCGCTCGCCCTTTATTTTCCTAGGACTTGATTGGCTTGCCTCTAAGGAAGCTAGTCCATACAATGCGCCATACTTAGTTAATTGTGCCTGGTTCTCTATTTTGTTATGGTTTCAAACATTAGATAAATTTGGTTCATTTCCAATCAATTCGTTCATATTCTAACAACTGAAACATTTCGGCAAAGTCCTAGTACATTATCGTATATTGTGTTAACGGGTAACTTTTAGACGGTAACACATTAACGCTATGTTATATATATGCTCTAAAGAACAATACATTTAGAACACAGTCAACCATAAAGACGCAATAAAAAACAAACTTACAAGGATGTACAGAAGCAAATTATGAGACACCACAAACAATAAATGATTGACACTATGGGTACCGTGAAACAGATTTAGAAAAAAGGCCGCTGAAGATTTAAACCATGTTCTGTGCATCAAACCTCACTCATACCATAGTGCCACCCAATTAAAGGTGACAGAGTAAATAAAGAATCCCCGCCGGACTATATCCCCTAACGAACTAGCCAATATTAATAGGCAATATAAGTATAACACAAAGAAGATCATTTGTATATGAATATAATAAATACTGGGGAGCCCTTGAAAGCAACAAACACAAACAAGAGCGAAAAGCATTATTCTTTAAAGCCACACAAAGTGTGCCTGATGATCCCACAGGACCAGTAAGTAATAACACTACTGATTTGTAGTGACAGCCGCCAGACAGCACTAAACAAACGCTAGTATGAATTTCAAGACTTACCGGAAAGGGGATCCATTGGAAGCAACAAACACAAACAAGTAAAAAAAAAAGTAGCAGATCCGGTTTTATTGAGTCTGTTCATGAGAGGTAATGTAGAGTGCAACACCTCTCACGCCTCCAAACACCGACTTAAGCGATATTCTACTGTAAAGCAACACAGATTGGGCTTGATGATCCCAAAGGACCAGTTCACTACTGATTTGTAGTGACAGCCGCCAGACAACATTAAACAAACGCTAGTCTGAATATCAATAAATACCAAAAACGGGATCCATTGGAAGCAACAAACGCAAACAAGAGAAAACAAACAGCAGATTCGGTTTTAAGTCAGTTTATGTTATGAAAGATAATATAACAAATAACCGCCAAAAAGCAAGTACTCAATGAACACGACAACCCAAGGTTGAAGACCAATGTTACGAAAGCATAGTGGCGAAGTCACTAAACATGATGTGCGTTGTAAAATGGCCATAACCGCTTTTGATGAGCTTTCTGAGTTTATTAACTTTGTAAATCACTTCACCCAAGAAGATTTAGTTGCAAGACCTTTGTATAACATTATTTTCTGTCGTAGAATATTTCACTTGAGATATTGTCATGGATTTTCGAGTGAAACAGTTATTTTATATATAAAGAGGAACTTATCAAGAGGAGCGTTAAAATGGGATAAAAAAAGATTATATTTTCTGGTTATTGCACTAAAGTCTTCAGTGGCGGTCTCGTTTATAGCATGTACATGAAACACGTGTGGCAACTCGTATACATTAACAATGCACTCACAACATTACGTGGTTCCCGCCTTAGTTCCATTAAGTTAATTCCATTTAGCAATAGGAAAACTTATATTAGCAGGATTTTATAACGGATATTTCGACAATGAAACTTGTTTAAAAACATGTTTCACTAAAACAGATGCGATAACCTGTTTAAAATTACCTATTAAATGTTTCAAATTTACAATAGGCAAACTTTTTAAACTGAAATAAAAGTTTTATTTCATACCCCAGCCAACCCAGTTTTCGCTTCTTGAAGAAGGGGTTGGGTGGGTTATGAAAGTTAATACTCGGACCACGTAATGTCTGAGTAGGAAAAAAGAAATTACAGATTATAGAGATTCCGAAAGTAACACACAGGGTTGATTTGTAAGATGCCTATTAAAAATTTAAAAAAATGAATATATTTAAATAATATCCGCCATAACTATAACATTTCTGATCTATCATGAAATCACACCTCCACCATAAATATAACATTTCTAATATATTGCGTAATCAGACCTCCACCATAAATACAGCATTTCTGATATATTGCGCAAAGAGATTATATACAACGTGTGAAATGTGTTTAATTATGTTGCATTCCAAATACCATTGTTTTTAATAATTTAATTTTTTAATTTTTACACAGGTCGGAATTGAAGTGAAGTGGTAGTGGGCAAATGGCAAGGGTGATAACAACAGGGTATACAGCATGCCTTTTGTTTATCTTAGATGATCACACGCAATTCAGGGTTACATAAGCACCTACTTATATTACTTTAAATCGGTTTCATATATTTAAATTAAAGGTAATACTCGTACAATTTAAGACTTTCAGTTTTTTCTTTATTATTTTAGCATAGCTTTTCATATGTGTTGAAATATTTCAACTATTTTATTAATGATTTGCACATAACGCAAGTTATGTATAAAAAGCGAACTGAACGCCGGGAATTATAACAAATAACAAAATTGTCGTGTGTCCCTTTAACAACGGGCTGATTACAGAGCACTGCTTTGACAGGACAAAACTGACAACTTATCATCAAACTATTCCGTATTTGTGTTATTATAAATGTTCTGTAAAAACGGCATGTCCGTGTCTGAATGGTTAACGACGTTGCGTTTTAAACCTTCGCCTCTCACCGCTGCGGGTTCGAGTCCCACTTGGAGCTCGACTTGTAAGTGAGGAAGTGTCGATTCTTATGGATGGCGCGAGGTGTACAGTACTGGTTCTACCCAGGACATGTGGGTGGTCTGCCTCCAACACAAAAAAATCGACCGTCATATATATCCTTATATGTGTTAAAAAAACACGAAATGTCAGCCTATTTTATCGCCATACGAAAACACGCAAAATAAAAGCAATGTATTTCTCCTTCAATTCTTTGTTTTTATTTCAATATTTTATATATTATCGATTAGCAGAGACGATCAAATATATTTTTTGATACGTAAACCAAAATAAGCGATTTCCGCCTTCGCCTAGACTTATAAAAAGGTCGTTTCGCTCTCAACTCGTTTCGCACAGGCTAAATATACTGAACCAAACAGCTAACGCACCAGTAGACAATACCTTTAATATCTGAATAATAACAATCAATAAATCAAAACAAATTTCATTCTGAACGAGACAAATATCTTGTCAATAACGACTGTAAATTTAAAAAAATCATTCAAATCACCTGTCTCCAACGGTACCTGTCGGCATATAATACGTTCATACATTAAGGTATTGTCTACTGGTGCCATAGCTGTTTGTTTCAGTATAGATATAATGTAAATGCAAAATATATCAACAGTTTATTTGTATGCCCCCACCACCGAATTGTGAGGGAGGCATATATCATCAGCCATGTCCGTCCGTCCGTCTGTCCGTTCCGAAAATATTGTTTGCCTATCGCGTTCCCGCAGTTTTCAACGGATTGTTTCGAAACTTTACAGAATGCTTACCTATGATGTCAAGATGTGCATATCGATTTGGCGTCAAAATCGACTTAGTCACGGTATTAACGGAATTATGGCCTTTTTTGTAAAATGTTACGTTAACATAGCTTGTGTGTCTATCTCCTCCCACAGTTTCTGACCGATTGTTTCGAAACCTTTCAGGATGCTTACCTATGTCAGTATGTGCATATCGATTCGGCGTCAAAATATACCTAGTATTACCGGAGTTACGGCCCTTTTTACTTCACATTTAACGTTTTCCACGGACTGTTTTCAGTAGGGCGTCCGTGTTCCGTGTACACATTTCTAGTTCATTAATCAATAATGCTGTATATGTCAAAATATTATGAGGCACATATTTTGTGAGGCAGGTTTTGTGAGGCGGATGATGTGTAAAATATCTTGATACTGCAAATGAACATGCATATACATGTATTGAAATTATGATATATTGAAATTATGTTGATTTATGTATATATCTTATAATAACCACGCATTGTCTTCCTTTATCAGATGTACCCATGAAACATCATGAGCATTAAACCGGAAGTAAATAGAGACTTTCAGAAGAAACACAAATTCATGATTATCTCAGCAAACTGTTCTTTGTTTTACTATTTATATTCAGTAAGGCAAACATTTGTTACAGGATGAATGTTGTATGTTCAATGTTTTTAAGTATTCATACAGACACACGGACAAACAAACTCACAATCACTTGACGCAAACCCTCAGTCTCATCACAGGGTCTGATTGAGCATCTAATCCTCCAGTACGACTGGACTCTCACTGAGAGAACTGTTGTATATACATAATAAAAATATTCATGCATTCTAAATCAACAACAACAATCCTGCTCGAGGTGTAAAACGTCGGCGACGACAACTCTTATTATAGTTGCCCAGCTTCGCATGATATACGTTCATCCAACTCGTTTAATACATGTACACATTTTGCTGTTGTTGACGGGATAGCTACTTTAAACTGCGAAAAATCTGAAGCATAACTGCATTTGTAAACTCGTGCCAATACACGCTTAACGTATTATGGCCTGGTGTGCACTTCTAAAATAGCGACAAAAGCATTTTGAAAGGCCATTTAAGGTGTATTTTATTCAGTGAGATATACACATAAGAAACGTACTACGACTGGAATAGACGTGATTAAATGGCATAATCACCGAACCCTTTACTATCTGGCATAATCACCACACCCTTGACTAACTGCCATAAACAGCAGGCTCTAGAATAACTGCCATAATCACCAAACCCTTGACTAAATAGCATAATCACCAAACCCTTGATAAACTGGCATAATCACCAAACCCTTGATAAACTGGCATAATCACCAAACCCTTGACTAAATGGCATAATCACCAAACCCTTGATAAACTGGCATAATCACAAAACGTTTGACTAACTGGAATAATCACCAAACCATTGACTAACTGGCATAATCACAAAACCCTTGACTAATTGGCATAATCACAAAACCCTTGACTGACTGGAATAATCACCAAACCATTGACTAACTGGCATAATCACAACATCCTTGACTAACTGGCATAATCACCAAACCATTGCTAAACTGGCATACTCACACAACCCTTGACTAACTGGCTTAATCACAAAACCCTCCAAGAACTGGCATAATCACAAAACGCTTGACTAACTGGAATAATTACCAAACCATTGACTAACTGGCATACCCACACAACCCTTGACTAACTGGAATAATCACCAAACCTTTGACTAACTGGTATACTCACAAAACCCTTGACTAACTGGCATAATCACAAAACCGTTGACGAACTGGGATGATCACCAAACCATTGATTAATTTGCATAATACCTAACCCTTGACTAACTAACACAAGCATCAGACCCTTTACTGACTGGCATAAACATCAGGCCCTTGATTAACCGGCTTAACCGTCAGACTTTTGAATGACCAACATAACCATCGTATCTTTGAATTAGTGGCATGACCATCAGACCTTTGACTAACTGGCATATACATCAGACTTTTGACTAACTGTCATAACCGTCAGACCTTTTAATGACCGACATAACCCTCAGACCTTTGACTAACTGGCATATACATCAGACCTTTGACTAACTGGCATAACCGTCAGACCTTTTAATGACCGACATAACTCTCAGACTTGCATAACCATCAGACCGTTGAATAACTGTCATAACCATCAGACCCTTGAATAACTGCCCTTGACTAGCTGGCATAACCATCAGACCCCTGAATAACTGCCCTTGACTAGCTGGCATAACCATCAGATCCTTGAATAACTGCCCTTGACTAGCTGGCATAACCATCAGACCCTTGAATAAATGCCCTTGACTAGCTGGCATAACCATCAGACCCTTGAATAACTGCCCTTGACTAGCTGGCACAACAATCAGACCCTTGAATAACTGCCCTTGACTAGCTGGCATAACCATCAGACCCTTGAATAACTGCCCTTGACTAGCTGGCACAACCATCAGATCCCTGAATAACTGGCATAATCATGAACACCTTGAATAGTTGGCATACTCAATGAACGCTTGAATAACCGGTATGACGATCACTCACACAATATCCCTTCAATATCAAAGCATTATAATCTACTCTTTGATATGAATGGCCGGCATACCCTGAGGCTGAAACCACCCCTTTTGGTACGCAGTATTCAGGGCGTTTTAGGCGGTATTCAGTACGCACGAGCCTGGTACGCAGTACTCGCACAACACACTATTTAGTATTTAGTACTCATAAAATGTATTTTTAAAACCAAATATGTACAAAAAAAATCATAAAATATAAATAAAGGTCTAATTTTGACAATCGGGCCTTCATTCATATAGCAGATACCGGCTCTTAGATGTTTAAGGTCATCATTCAAATTAGAGTTATTGCCCATTATAATTTTATACTTAGAATGTTTGTCCGGAGCTAATAGTATTCAGTACTCGGTCTCTAACATAAGGAGTATTCAGTACTCATGGGGGAGTGGTTGTTACATCCTCATACCCTATCAAACCCATCAACGTGAGAACTCGGAAGTGTGTCATTTCGGTTACTGCTGCCACATTAAACTGTAGGCTTCTCCCGTTGACAAGAAATATAAGCCTAAATAAGAGAAAATATGGTGGTGTTTAAATTCCGAGAGATCCGAACCTCAGTAACGTTTATGTTTTTCAGTAATTGAGAACAGTCGTCCACTGTGTGGAACCGTATTGTCTTTCTATAGGGAAGTTTGTTTGTTTGGAGTTTTGCGATATAATTATAAAGCACTCGGCCCCATGGATCTATAAGTCACTGTCAATGGTAATTACGTAACAACATAAAACTACAAGTATATCAACTTAATGATGTCATAAATATGACGGTAAAGTCCATATTACAAATTCATTAAGCAGTCTAAATACAATTTCTCTATTTTAGGCATGCTTTTATCAAGTATTTTAATACTGTTCTACTTGGATAAATCTGCTTAACTGTTTTGAATTTTTGTAACGACTGTGATTTAAACCATCGATTTTTATAAAACCGGAATCAACGTTTTTAGTAGGGAATTGGCTTTGCGCATTATCTAAATGGGTTTACTAATGAATCTCTTGTTTTTGTTCCATTTCACATCGTTTGTAATAGTTAACCTACTGACTTCGTTGTCTGGCTTCTCCGATATATGAACATTATATGTGTACACGTAATTTGCTGCATACTCTTACATAATTATTTAGTGACGTCATCACTTATCTTCAAGTGGTTTTGGTTACAGCGCGTCATTGAAACAAATCGGGATTTTTTTTTTATTCAAAACTACGTATCGACGAAAGCGAAATAAAAAAAGCAAGATATGCATCTAGACAAGAGTAAATAAACATGAACAGATGATATATAATATAACTTATATTAAACCCCAGCGTTAGGTAGAGCCTACCTCATTATGTAGCCAGTTAGTATTTCGTCTGCTTCAACATAAAAGTTTCAGCACTCTGACCAATCACTGATCTTATTTTTTTTTAAAGGTACAGCTATTAATAGATGCACCAAATTCAAAACTTGACAGTTAGGAATAAAAGTTTTGTTCTAGAAAGTATGGAAAATAAATACATTGTATAATTATTTTGATATATATGTATAGAGTAATGTTTAATGTATTTACATGCCAAATTTTATGGTTTAAAAATGCTTTTTTATCTAGAAATTTGTGATTAAACCTCTCTGAGCAGCATAATGCATAAAATGATCAGAAAAGTTTCTCCGGGATCATTTTGTTTTTTTTATACTCAACCCTGGCCTTTAACAAACAATCAATATTATTGGGAGTTCTGAAAACCTCGGTCAAGGGTAAAATATCAGAATCGGATGATAAACGAGGAAGATATGATCACTTGAAGGTTCTTTTGAAACGGATATGGAACCCGCCATTTTCAAAACTATGACATCACAGTTCTAATTTATCTTACATGGAATATTTATAAATATGTCATTTAAATGATTTATAAGTGTGTGAATGTGGGGATGGAAATCATAGCAAAAGAATGAAAAATAAGTGTACTATAGTGCTATAATACATAATGACCAGTAAAGGATTTTGCACTGATTTGCAGTGATTTTCTTTGCTTTAAATAATATTTATCAACATGCTATATATAGAGGATCTTACATGAGTACTCATTCATTATTGAAGTTATTAAACGACTTGGCAAAATGATATAATGCGAGTCTCTTGCCGAGCATTATATCATATTTGGTAACGAGTTCAATAAATTCAATAATGAATGAGAACGAATGTTCTACTTATCACATATCGACTTTTATTGCATTTTGCCTGTCGCTTTAACACGCAAAACCGACATAAACCGTAGGAATTGGATCATAGTCATTATCGATGGGTGTTTTGACAGCGCATACTAGGCTTAATTGTATACTTATATAACTAGTGGTATATCGAAAAATATAGAATGGTGTTATTCCACTCCCACACCGTAAGTTATGTGATAAATGGTAATTCAGAACCATGGCATCATTTTCCTCAAAATGGCGGCTCTCATATCCGTTTTAGAACAACCTTCAAATGGTCATATCGTCGTTGTTTATTATCTGATTTTGATAATGCCTACACAGTCTTCCAAGAGTTTCAATACTCTCAATAATAAAGATCGCTTGTCAGTGTCACTAAATTCCATTTAGCATTGATGCTAGAACCTAAGAAAACAGCTGTGCTTTTAAACGCAAAATGGCGTCTCCTGTGCAGGGTAACAGCATCGTAATCCTGATCTACCTTTCAAATATAAAAGTAATTTGAAAACTCTTCTGCGACAAGAACTATCACAACCTGACTTCTATGTTGACCTGATTTACAAACTTCGTAAGATACACGGTCATAATCACTGTCATACGTTATTAAACTTGTTAATTTTCTTATCAAAAACGTTTATGCCCCTATCACTTTACAAAGCACTGCATGCATAGTGGTTGACCCAATTAGAGTTCGCCAATATGATTTCCTCTTTGATTGTACGATTACCGGACAGACTACCTACTAGTAAATCCTCAAAGGACAATGGCCTAGGTGTTCGTCTTAAATCGTGTCTTGTCGTACCCTTAATGAGTTGTTCTTGTGTTGCTCTCTAGCTTCTATCTTCAAGTGATAAAGTACTTACATTGTGGCTTTCTATGCTCTTGTTTTTATATTCATATATACATGATCATCTATGTATTATTTGTAAATTTTCTATTAATGCCTATTAATGTATGCCTTGTTTGTTAGTGACTATAGCCTGGTGGGGATTTATTTATTAACACTGTCCCGTTTTATGGGGATGACAACAGGGCAAGAGTGAGGTTTTGTGCACCATACATCCTGGCTTTAAACCCCGGCGGCATTTTTTGCCACTGACCGTTCCAAACCGGTAGCCTTATTGTCAACCCGTTTTTGCTTGTGATAGCACATGCTTTGATTCTTAGTACCATTGTAATTGTCGTTTGTTTTAATGATTGGGTTCTGCGAAAGCTACATTTTCTGTTCGACTTTAATACCTACATCTCCTGTGTCTCAGTAAGTTTTTTTGGGATGATGAAAATATCTATATCTAAAGTATGGAGGGATGCAGTACACCGCCAATTGTCAGATGAAGAACGTCGTCATATGGCATGGCATTTTAAGGTCATCTGGTCTTTGAGGAGCATGTATACACACGTTGCATATATTGCAGTAATATATTCTGAATGCGTATGTGAACCGGTCCTGCGCACTACGCAAAACGTAGTTCCTGTTGTTTGCATCGACCGCGTCGAATATTGTGTTGGACCCACTGATGCAGAAGCATTTCGCAATGCATGTTCTTATGTTAAATTGAATTATTGAAACATAATTTACTCTTAAAATCACTACTATACCCTTTGTCAACCTTCACTAAAATGTATTTCAAATACTTATTACACCGTTTCAATATTATATGTGTTTCTGTGAGAGGTTACTTATTTCTGTTATCCAACTTTAAATACGAATATTAAAAGTGAAAATAGCATGGGTATGAATGAGTGAGAAGCTTAGTAAATCTTGACATTTGTCCCAATGTTTGTAAACTTGCTAAAATACTTCCTTACAAGTAACTAAACACCCATGTTGCATTTTAATAGCGGACATGTTCATCTTCATGAAGCAGTACGTCTCTCAGTATAAATAGGAGGTTGGTGTTTTCTACAGATTTGAAGCATAGTCCAATGACAATGGAAGGCAATGGAAAAACTTTTAGCGAAGTTAAACTTATGTGTAACCGTAACAATTGTTAAGACCAGTGTCGGAGCAAAACAATAATTCATAAACCCTAAGAGTGGTTTGGAATTTAATGATGTAATTTAATGTTGTTTCATTTTATCATTAACTGTTGTTTTATGCCCTTCTTAACCAAACATGCTAAACAATAATTGATACTTGATAGTAAATTTATTTAGTAGTGTTGTTGTTTTTTATTCCGCTAACCCAATTCATGTTTTAAAGGGACACACGGCAATCTTGAAATTCTTAAAACTCGGGGCGTCCCGTTTGTGTGTTGTTTTTTTTACATTATTTGCATTTGTTCAATCATTACTATTAATTCTAAGAATATTGTACAGACAATAGCTTTTTAACGGTAGATTATATTCCACCAATAATATATTTAAATGGACAATGTCCTTAACTTTTAGCCTATAAAACACAAAATAATTACGCTGACAAACATAAAACACCAACCAATATTGCATATTTATTAAATAAAACCAAGATTGTTTGACAGAATTC
The DNA here is from genome assembly GCA_037043455.1 of Cyrtodaria siliqua. Taxonomy (NCBI): domain Eukaryota; kingdom Metazoa; phylum Mollusca; class Bivalvia; order Adapedonta; family Hiatellidae; genus Cyrtodaria; species Cyrtodaria siliqua. The sequence goes on from JAWPHD010010683.1 coordinate 14,839, forward strand.
AATAGCGATACACAAAAAGAAGTACCGCTTCGTGGGGTTGAACTCGTAACCCACACTAAAATTACACTCGCAGGAATAGTCGAATCGCTACCGACTGAGCTAACCGGGCCATATGTATTACATAAGAGATACAATATACAAAAGCCAATGCGCTAATGGTTGTCATGTGATCAGGAGAAAATGTAAATAATGTTGGTCCCACATTATTTACAAATAATAAATAAAACTTTTTTTCTTTCAAACTCACGAATGTATTACTACTAGCTTATCTGGGTCTATGGTAATGTTTTCATGTAGACATTTCACTGAATAAAAATAAGACAGTTATTTGGCTATGCTCAATATCTGCTTACTTAAGGACAGTGCCCCTTTAAGCAAATGGTAGAATAATGAAAACAAATTATAAACCCAATTTTTTTTTAATTCTATGCAACCATGATTAAAGTAAAAATGATACTGAAATAATCAATCGAGACGCTAATTCTAATGATTTGATAAACATTCCAAGATTGCCGTGTGTCTCTTTAACTCTTTAACATTTGATTTGTTATTGTATCCTTGGATGTGCAGCATAAATTATCATCCAGAGAACTGTATAGTTAAATGGAATATATGTTACTACTTTTGCATGTAAATGCATAAAACGCTATTACTAAAGATTAAAGACACTCACTTACGTTATGCTGCTGTTCGTCTTAATAGTCCGATAAGTATGTAACACTATTGAAATACGTCCAGATATGTATGTAGACAACACTGAAATACGTTCGTTGTCTAGTCCATTTCGTCTTTCAATATTTCATTCAACGCAGGCAAGTACACGGTTAATTAAACGTGACATATATTCTGGACAGTTCGTAATGGTTTACATTTGAAAACGTTTAAGTGGGGGAGTAGGGTACAGGGGTATGTTAAAAGTAGAATTCCCATGAATTGATTCAATATGTTAAAGTAGAATTCCCATAAAAGTAGAATTCCCATGAATTGACTCAATATGTTAAAAGTAGAATTCCCATGAATTGACTCAATATAGTTGGGGAATAGGGTACAGGGGTATGTTAAAAGTAGAATTCCCATGAATTGACGCAACATATTTTAGTATGTAAACATCTATAATCATGAAATAATGATTATTCTTGCATGGCGGGTACGGTTATCCGCGTGTTACATGGGTGATGGAAAGCCTGATCTTTCATCAGGGGGAAGATAGAAGTCGCGAGCTGATATCAACAATGACAGTTGCATGGCGTCATTGTGTCAATAAACACGCAAAACGCTAGTAAATGGTATGCAAGAAAAAGAATCAATCATGGGTATCCGGTTCAGATAGGGAAATTCCAACCCTCGGTATAACTGTTTCAATCGGAACCTCTGCGCAGCCTCGGTTCCGATAAAAACAGTTATACCTCGGGTTGGAATTCCCTATCTTCACCGGATACCCATGAAATATTCTTAGTTTGGTGGTCTAAAGTATTACGGTACTTACATGGTTTGATGAAAATAAATCAACTGTAACAACAAAATTTAAAAACCTCAAAACAAAAAGTCATAATTTCAAAATGGCTTCTATTGTCCACATCAATGGTAATCTTAATGTCAGGCGGTACTAAGATGCCTTTTTGCAGCCAGTCCTTATACCACATATCGCAGCAAATAGAGGGATGTCCGTAGCTGAAGACATACCCCCATGTCAGCTTTCTTCCAAGGCCTGCCAAATCTTAATCCAACTGAACACGTTATGTTAAAACTTCGCGTGCGAAAACGTCCACAGCAACAAAATCTCCGAGGAATTGGTCAAACTGGCCAAAGTGCCACTCAAACAATGAATTATTACTTATTAATTTACACATTTTGACCTTATTTATTGCGAAATAAACGCGGTTTCTTACATCAGTTTATTATGGTAGTAATGTTTTGAATAACGAAGGGCAGTATTAAAAGTAGATATAAAAAATCGAACAGGAAAAGCAGTATTCAAGGATGACAGTCAACCACAAACACACAAAGAAACAAGGAACAACTATATATAAAGATGAATAAAAGGCAAGATAAGACATCACAAACACACAAGGGTTGACAATAGGGCTACCGTCTTGGAACGGTCAGTGGCAAAAAGGTCGTTGGGGGTTTAAACCGTTGTAGGGTTCACCAAACCTCACTCTTACCCTATTGTCATCCCAATAAACGGGACAGTGTAAATAAAGATATCCCTACCAGATTATACTCTCTAACTAGATGTAGTCGATGGTGAGCCATCGCAGATCCCCACCTTTTTGAAGTGCAAGTCAGAGATGCATTGCTTATCTCCCCTAGCTCCGTTTTCCGACATTGCATCAACATTTCTCAAAAGTCTCATGCACATCCCTGCCAATATGCCAATCAACACCCAATGTTTGTATCTGCCATACATCATGATAAACAATACCATAGCTCCCTAGCAACAGTAGTCGGAAAAGACGTCCTCAAAAAAATTATGTTTCACTTCATATACTGAGTCCGAATATATCACTATTTAAAAAGTGCATGGGAATAAAAAGTTAAAACGAATCACTAAGAATGTAGTTTATGTATCATTTAATATACCGTACATGGTGACCATCAGTCAATAAACAAATACAAACCAGCATTACCTGCCGCGTTTTTTTTTGTGTTTTTTTGAGAAGTTTATTTTTATATCAACACCGGTAATTCCCATAGCGGAAGATTGCCGAAGGGCTCCGAATGAAACTCAGTCGATACCAACATTTTGAACTTTGAAGTCAAATTAAATAATAAGTACAACTCGTAATAACTTGAACTTGGTATCAATACGTAAGAAAATAGTTTTTGAGTGAATGCAGGCTAATATTGGAAATGATTTCTTTGCACGTTCGCACTATTGGGTGCGCACAGAAAGTGTCGCGTTTGTTAATGGGAAGTCAACATTGGTCAGCAGTGGGGAGGTTATAGAGTAGCAGCAATTGTTAACTTCCTCCTGTACGCAAGGTTATGGAAACAGAAGAAATCATGATCTGCAATACCATAGTTTCCTGGCAACAGAACATATAAATGATGCTGTATATATAATATAAAAAAAATAGAAGCCTAGAAGGCCACTCATTGACTTGGCAGAAGACAGAGCAACAAGAGAACAAACCGTTAAGGGTACGACAAGACAATATTAAAGACAAACATCAAACGCTACCGTCCTATAAGGATTTAGGTAGGCATCATCATAGGGTCCACAATCTGTCCGGTCATTGCACAATCAAAGAGGAAAGCATAATGGCGAACTGTAAATGGGTCAACCACTACACTAGCGGATACATGTTACTGTAGATAAAATATCAAACAATTTCGATGCACGCCCTGAGTATAAAAAAAATTCTCGCTCGCTTCTCTCGCTCCACGCATAATGGCTGATGAGTGGTTTAATTAACACATTGTTAAATCTTTTTATTTGAAAACGGACTTTTTTACCCTATCAATGCACTACCGCAAACGTTTTATGAGGCTAGAAACGGACCTAAAAATTGACCAAAATCTTACGCCCCCACTAAGCTGAAATCCTGGATCCGCCCCTGCACTAATGATAGGGTCATAACCTCTTTTGATAAACTCTTTAACAAGTTTAATAAAGATTGTATGAAAGTGATTATGACCAAGGATCTACTAAGGACCAACTACTTGAGCGCATATGCAAGGATTGTTCAACGAATTTACAAAGGTGAATACAACTTATATGAAAGGGGTCTAAACAAAACTATATGTACTGCACCACACTTAACCGCGCATATAATAGAAACTGGTACTGACTGCGTTCATCTCGAAACAATATGGGAGAAAAACATGCCTGAAGTGTGACCGATTACATATGATAAGATACAATAACATTAAATATGTTAAACATATTAAAGGGGGTACATCAGGCTTTTCCCGGGTATAGGGTTCGACTTAAAATTGACAAATAATGGTATGGTTTGTGAAATGGGTCTAAACAAAAGATAATGCACCACCCATAACGTTACATAGCAAGTACATGCATATTATAGATTCTCAAACTGTTTTCGCTGATATCAAATATGTAAACGCAAAAAAAACATGCATGCTGGTGATGATAATCATAAGATAACATTCCGTAAATATGCCAAACATAGTTATATTTTAGTTTAGTAACTGCAATAAAGCAATTATTTACCCCACGTGTTTCTCTGCATAAAATTAGAGATTTTACATAGTTTCGTAGTTAATCTGTTTATTGGTAAAGAGTACACTCTAAGACAAATAGAAACACACATCAAAATGAAAATTCATACTGAAATATATCCAGTGGGTCGATGAATATTGTTACAAATATGTAAGACAATTTGATTGTAGGTTAACCCTTAATCTGCTACATGTATATAATGAACTGTTTTTTCTTTGAATTAAGACCATTCCATTTATGTGACATGTATGTGAGTTACTCGCAGGCTGATCTGGGTTTACAATGGACTCAAATGCTATTATAGTCGTGCTTAGCGAGTTAAAAATGAAAGATAAGCAAAAACGTGATTGGGTAAACAATAATTAACGAACACGTAATGGTAAGCGATAGACGTTATATATTGATAAACGTGCAATTCATATTCAATTGTTCTTTTTGTTAGTTCTATAAACAACGTGCATTTTTTATTTCATTGGTCTTTTTGCTAGTTCTATATATAACTAAACCTCAACAAGTTTTATCTATGGAAAGACATATCCATGGATAATCAACACGCATATTTTCAATTGGGCAAAGCCGACATAGTTTAAAAAATATTAATTGTGATTTCCTTGATGATGGTTGTACAAACTAAACGTTTTAGTAACATCTGGAAATTATTATTAAGGAGGTTGGCTGGGAAAGGACGTAGTGATGAGATTTTTTTAAATTCATATTCAAAGCTTCTTTGGTATAATCTAGATTCAAAATTATCAAAAAAAAGGCCAGGTCACCACACTTTTTTTCCCACTAGACGTCATTGAAGAAGGCACATATTTCTAACTTCAAAATTTCACTAAAAAGAGGAAAAATATAGTCATTGAATATTTTCACAATTGTTTTCATAACATTACGTTTATTGAAAAACAACAATTAATTTTCGATTGCATATAAACATATCTTTCAAATCATACAAAAACTATTGTAATTCTCATTCGTCTTTTTACTTTAAAAATCAAACATATATGGACCGTACCCCACCCACTTTTGTTTTTATCGAAAAATTAATTTAAGATAAAAAATTATGTTCTAATGATCAACTTTTTTTAAAACTTGTATATGTCAAGGTCCTATGACATTTCTTTCAAAACAAGTAAAAAAATATATAGGTCACCAGACTTCTAATGATTTTTTATTAAAAAATTCTTTAAATTACACCCATTTTGGAGTTATTTTGACATTTTCAGTGTAAAATACTGTATACACAATATTGACATGGAGATCGAAAATAAAATTAGCTCAGTATTTACTTTTATTTATGTATTCCACTACTGAAAAACAAAATCTGATTTATTCTATAGCAAAAGGATGAATTATACTCAGAGCTACCCATACCCCCTATTTTGTCGACAACAAAAAATGATCAGAAAAAATATGAAAAAAAGATTTGCTTAAAATTTGGTATGTTACCATCTTAAATCCTACATTACATCCATATCCACTCGAATGGAAAAAATAAAACAATTCTGTTGTCAAATAAAACTATGATTTAAAAAATAAAATGTTCAGACTTGAAGATGTCAAAACTTGCCCAGCCAACATCCTTAAACAGAGAAGATTCACTAACAATATCAGGTGATAATGAAGGTAGATATAGAAGCCGAAAAGAAAATGTAGCATTCAATGGCCAAAACCAAAAAAACGCATAGAAACAATCAATAATTACAAGAATTAATGACATCACAAACATAAAATGATCAGGTATATATGAATTAAAACAACAACATAGAAAGTCACAAAGCATGTATTCAGTGACTTGACAGAAGCCACAGCAACACGAGAATAAACCATAGAAAATCACGACAAGACAAAATTGGGGAAACAAACATCAAGCGTTACCGTTCTCTCAGGATTTAGGTAGATGTCGTCATAGGGTTCACGATCTATCCGGTCATTGCACAGTCAAAGAGGAAAGCATAGTGGCTAACTGTAAATGGGTCAACCACTAAAGATGCAGTGCGTTGCAAAATGATAGGATCATAACCTCTTTTGATAAACATTTTTACCAAGTTTAATAAAGATTGTATTAAGGTGTTCATGACCGAGAACTACGGTCCTATACATTATTTAATAGAAGTGTTTGCTTTGAGATAGATATCATTTTACTAAATATATTGACAATGCCTGAATTAATATTTTAAAACAAAAAAGATTATAACTATCTATCTATCTATCTATCTATCTATCTATCTATCTATCTATCTATCTATCTATCTATACTGCATCACCCACTTTCGGGTATTATATGCAGGCATCCCGGGTAGAACCAGTACTAAGCAATGTGGGTAAAGTATCTTGCTCAAGGACACAACGGATATGGTGCGGCGGAGGATCGAACCGGGGACACTCCGATCACAAGTTCGGCACGCTTCCACTGAACCATGACCACGCCAACTCTAAACATTCATCGTGAGTTAGTTCTTGTCAAATATGATTTGATGAGATATAGTTATTTTAAACATGTTCTTAAAATCAAGTATAAGAAAGGTTCAGTTCTCCGGCTACACGTGTTTAAATTACAGTTGTTATTGTTGTTGTTTTTAGATCACCTGAGCCTATCTATTGGGATCACTCTTCGTCCGTCGTACGTCGTTAACTTTTGCTTCAAACGACTTCTTCTCAAAAACCGATTGGCCAATTTTGACCAAATTTCAAATGGATGATATTGCGGTCAATGCCTTGAAAGTATACAAATGACGTCAGCGCGACATCCAAGATGGCCGCCATTACCATATAAATCTTCTTCTCCAGAACCGCTGGACAGATTTCGACAGTTTTTGCCTAGACTATCCAGTTTGTTCAAATGAAGTCCCCATGATTTAAGGTGGCCGTGTCTCGGAGGTGCATGTTATAGGAACAGTTTGTTTAAATCAAATGCTTGTATTATCAAAATTAAATGGATCATGTCGCACTTACGTTTTACGGGGGGAAAAATCAGTAAACACATTATCTGCGTTCGTTATAAATCATATATAATAGTAAGCATTTATGTAAGCAAAAGAAATAACGTTTTTACTTTTATTTCCACAGGTGCATTTGTGATGGTTATTGTTCGTCTGGCAACTAATTTGGGCCATTGTATGTTGTCGTGATGCAATATATGACTTAATAACCGTATTTCATGACCTTCTTATAAACTCTGCATATGTTACATGGTTAGGTTAACAAGGTTTCTAATGCCTCGCTTTGCACTAAAGTTTTCTTTATATTTACTTCAATAAATGCGTATTCACTGCATATAACGCAAAGAGAGCGGACTTTCCAGTACTATATCCCATAAAACAGTTTATGGGTGAACTTTATTTAGTTATACTCGTAAATTCCTTCCTAGTTACCGAAAATTTAAAGCATGAAATGTAGTATTCACAAAATAGAGTTTAACAAAAATACGCATACAAAACAACCAACAATTACCAAGAAAAAAAAGCAAAGTAAGCCCCCGTGCCCATAAACAAAAATATGGATTGACAATAGGTGTATCGCCATGGAACGGTCAGTGGTAAAAAGGCCGCTGGTGTTTAAACCAGTTTCTAGGGTGCACCAAACATCACGCTTACTGTATTGTCATCCCAATAAAAAGGTGGAAATAATGAAATATCAGCCATGCTATGTCCTCTTACAAACTAGGCAGCATTAATAGGCAATATAAGTATAAAACAAAGATGATCATGTATATATGAATATAAAAGCACAAAAGCCTTGAAAGCCACACAGAAAGCACCCCATGACTTGGCAGAAGACAGGGAAACAATAGAATAAACCATGAAGGGAATGACACGACACGATTGAATACAAACGTCAAACGCAACCGTCGTCTCAAGATTAAGATGTCATCATAGGGTCCACAATCTGTTGACACGCCTGTTAGCGAGAATTTGTTGACTTATTAGGAGGCGTGAGAGGTGTTACATCTTATAATTACCTCTCATGAACAGACTCAATAAAACCAAGTCTGCTTCTTTTCTCTCTTGTTTGTGTTTGTTGCTTCCAAGGGATCACCTGTTCAGTATTTATTTCTATCTACATGACTTTGTATCCTTTTATTATTTGCAAACAGTTTTTTAAACATAGAGTTTTGACCGATTACATGTTCAATAACTTAATAATTTATGTTCATTCGCATCACTTTTCCTGCGCATTATGAAGTATGAGTCAACATGCCATACAATTTCATTCATTCGTTCGTTCGTTCGTTCGTTCGTTCGTTCGTTCGTTCGTTCATTCATTCAATCATTAGTTCATTCATTCAATCATTAGTTCATTCATTCATTCATTCATTCATTCATTCATTCATTCATTCATTCATTCATTCATTCATTCATTCATTCATTCATTCATTCATTCATTCATTCATTCATTCATTCTTATTTAAATAATTCATTCGTTCATTTATTCATTCATTCATTCATTCATTCATTCATTCATTCATTCTTGTAAGGCCGTGCCTATGAACAAGGGCCTGAAATGCCTACGAAAAAAATAACTTATAACTCAGATAAATGTATAAAATTCAGTTACAGAATAGGATTCCAAATATTAAATGAGTTGGCATCTTGTAGACCACGTGATGCGGAAGATGTAAACGTCTTGTCAATGTGTCAACACTCATTTCATAATACTGCATGAATTATGAAGTGCGGACAAGATAGAGTAAACTTAAACAGGTTTTTATTTCCTGCATTAATAAAGGTTATTGTAGAACACAGACAATTTGCCCTCGTAAAAACGTTTATTTATCTTCTGTGGCAAAGCCAGGTGCTTCAAGGAAGGGCAACATAGTGTTTATAAAACATTCTCTGATTTGTGCTCTGGAACTGAAGTGGCTGGGATTCCTTCTTGTTGGCAGAAATAAATAAAGATTATGTGGAGACGGAATGATACAAATTGTTGCGTTTCTTATCAAAAAAACTACATTAAATTATTCTAAACAGTTTGCGTATTTGCTTATTGAAAAGTGTATAGTAGGGAAATTGACAGTGTCACAACGAACGCAAGTTCATAAACAAACACGACTTCTGGTGAATTATATATTTGTTCGTAATTAAAGTTAAACATGGTAAGCTTGATTCATGAAAAACTCGCAGCGTTAATAAACAAAAGTCAATTAATCCAATTTTTGTTTGCCACATATTACAATAAGAAAGTAAAACTAACTTTGCATAATTTTATCAATTTGACGGTTCTAAGTAGTAGTAGTAGTAATAGTAGTAGTAGTAGTAGTAGTAGTAGTAGTAGTAGTAGTAGTAGTAGTAGTAGTAGTGGTAGTAGTAGTAGTAGTAGTAGTGGTAGTGGAAGTGGTAGTGGTAGCTGTAGCGGTAGTGGTAGTGACTGTAGTAGTAGTAGTAGTAGTAGTAGTAGTAGTAGTAGTAGTAGTAGTAGTAGTGGTAGTGGTAGTAGTAGTATTATTATTAGTAGTAATAGTAGTGGTAGTGGTAGTAGTAGTAGTAGTAGTAGTAGTAGTAGTAGTAGTGGTAGTGGTAGTGGTAGTGGTAGCTGTAGCGGTAGTGGTAGTGACTGTAGTAGTAGTAGTAGTAGTAGTGGAAGCGGTAGCGGCAGCGGCAGCGGCAGCAGCAGCAGCAACAGCAACAGTAGCAGTAGCAGCAGCAGCAGTCGTAGTAATAGTAGCAGTAGCAGGAGCAATATCAGTAGCTGTAGCGTAGCAGCAGCAGCAGCAGCAACAGCATAGTAGTAGAAGTAGAAATGGTAGGGGTAGTGGTAGTGATATCGGCAGTGGCAGTGGCAGTGGCAGTGGCAGCAGCAGCTGCAGCAGCAACAGCAGCAGTAGCAGTAGCAGCAGCATCTGTAGTATAGTAGTAGCGGTAGCTGTAGCAGTAGAAGTAGCAGTAGCAGTAGCAGTGGCAGTGTCAGTGGAAGTGACAGTGGCAATGGAAATAGCAGCAGCAGCAGCAGTAGCAGCAACAGTAGCAGTAGCAGCAGCAGTAGTCGTAGTAATAGTAGCAGTAGCAGGAGCAATATCAGTAGCTGTAGCGTAGCAGCAGCAGCAACAGCATAGTAGTAGTAGTAGAAGTGGTAGGGGTAGTGGTAGTGGTATCGGCAGTGGCAGTGGCAGTGGCAGCAGCAGCTGCAGCAGCAACAGCAGCAGTAGCAGCAGCATCTGTAGTATAGTAGTAGCGGTAGCTGTAGCAGTAGAAGTAGCAGTAGCAGTAGCAGTGGCAGTGGCAGTGGAAGTGACAGTGGCAATGGAAATAGCAGCAGCAGCAGCAGCAGCAGCAGCAGCAGTAGCAGTAGCAGTAGCAGTAGTAGTAGTAGTAGTGGTAACGGTAGTAGTAGCAGTAGCAGTAGCAGTGGCAGCGGCAGCAGCAACGGCAGCGGCAGAAGCAGCGGCAGCGGCTGCGGTAGCGGTAGCATAAGCAGCAGTAGTAGTAGCAGCAGTAACATCATCAGGAGCATCAGTAGCAGCAGCAGCAGCAGCAGTAGCAGTAGCAGTTGTTGTAGTAGTAATAGTAGTAGAGTAGTAGCAGTAGCAGTATCAGTAGCAGTAGCAGTAGCAGTAGCAGTGGCAGTAGCAGTAGCAGTGGCAGTAGCAGTAGCAGTAGCAGTAGCAGTAGCAGTAGCAGTAGCAGTAGCAGTAGCAGTAGTAGTAGTAGTAGTAGTTGTTGTTGTTGTAGGAGTAGTAGTAGTAATAGCAGTAGCAGTAGCAGTAGCAGTAGTAGTAGTAGTAGTAGTAGTAGTAGTAGTTGTAGTAGCAGTAGCAGTAGTAGTAGTAGTAGTAGTTGTAGTAGTTGTAGTAGTAGTAGTAGTAGTAGTAGTAGTAGAAGTGGTAGGGGTAGTGGTAGTGGTATTGGTATCGTCAGTGGCAGTGGCAGTGGCAGCAGCAACTGCAGCAGCAACAGCAGCAGTAGCAGTAGCAGCAGCATCTGTAGTATAGTAGTAGCGGTAGCTGTAGCAGTAGAAGTAGCAGTAGCAGTAGCAATGGCAGTGTCAGTGGAAGTGACAGTGGCAATGGAAATAGCAGCAGCAGCAGCAGTAGCAGCAGCAGCAGCAGCAGCAGCAGCAGCAGCAGTAGCAGTAGTAGTAGTAGTAGTAGTGGTAACGGTAGTAGTAGCAGTAGCAGTAGCAGTGGCAGCGGCAGCAGCAACGGCAGCGGCAGAAGCAGCGGCAGCGGCTGCAGTAGCGGTAGCAGAAGCAGGAGTAGTAGTAGCGGCAGTAACATCATCAGGAGCAGCAGTAGCAGCAGCAGCAGCAGCAGTAGCAGTTGTTGTAGTAGTTATAGTAGTAGAGTAGTAGCAGTAGCAGTATCAGTAGCAGTAGCAGTAGCTGTGGCAGTAGCAGTAGCAGTAGCAGTAGCAGTAGCAGTAGCAGTAGCAGTAGCAGTAGCAGTAGCAGTAGTAGTAGTAGTAGTAGTAGTTGTTGTTGTTGTAGGAGTAGTAGTAGTAATAGCAGTAGCAGAAGCAGTAGTAGTAGTAGTAGTAGTAGTAGTAGTAGTAGTAGTAGTAGCAGTAGCAGTAGTAGTAGTAGTAGTAGTTGTTGTAGTAGTTGTAGTAGTAATAGTAGTAGCAGTAGCAGTAGCAGTAGCAGCAGCAGCAGCATCATCATCATCAGCAGCAGCAGCAGCAGCAGCAGCAGCAGCAGCAGCAGCAGCAGCAGTAGTAGTAGTAACTGATTTATGAGCACTTTTACCGGGTATAGAGTACCACATAATTCCAATTTAGTAGCTTCATAAACTCTCTGCAATAAGTTTGATGTAACATGGTATTGACTGGACGTCGTCCTAATATACACCGTCATGTCAATAGTAACTTTCTTTAATTAAACTGATTATCGCTTACTTCCAATTATAATTATACAGTGCACTTAGGCGACATATTGGATGGCCGAGTATAATAATACAGTGCACTTAGGCGACATATTGAATGGCCCAGTATAATTATACAGTGCACTTAAGGCGACATATTGAATGGCCGAGTATAATAATACCGTGCACTTAAGGCGACATATTGATTGGCCGAGTATAATTATACAGTGCATTTAGGAGTCTTATTGAATGGACGAGTATAATTAAGCAGCGCACTTAAGGCGACATATTGAATGGCCCAGTATAATTATACAGCGCACTTAAGGCAACATATTGAATGGCCGAGTATAATTATACAGCGCACTCAAGGCGACATATTGAATGGCCCAGTATAATTATACATCGCACTTAAGGCAACATATTGAATGGCCGAGTATAATTATACAGCGCACTCAAGGCGACATAGTGAATGGCCGAGTATAATTATACAGTGCACTTTGGCGCCATATTGAATGGCCGAGTATAATTATACAGCGCACTTTATAGGCGACATATTGAATGGCCAAGTATAATTATACAGTGCACTTAAGGCGACATATTGAATGGCCAAGTATAATTATACAGCGCACTTAAGGCGATATATTGAATGGCCGAGTATATTTTATAATATGTATACAACGCACTTAAGGCAACGTATTGGATCTCCAACAATAATTATAACTGCGCACTTAAGGTGACATAATGAATGGTCGAGTAAAATTATACAGTTCACTTAAGGTGACATATTGAATGGCCGAGTGTAATTATACGGTACACTTAAGATGACATATTTAATGGCCGAGTATAATTATACAGTGCACTTAGACGACATATTGAACGGCCGAGTATATTTATACAGTGCACTTAGGCAACATATTGAATGGCCGAGTATAATTATACAGTCACTTAAGGTGGCATATTGAATGGCCGAGTATAATTATACAGTGTAATTAAGGCGACATATTGAATGGCCGAGTATAATTATACAGTGCACTGAACGTGACATACTGAATGGCCGAGTATAATTATGCATTGTACTTTAGGCGACATATTGAATGGCCGAGTATAATTATACACAGTACACTTAAGGCGACATATTGAATGGCCGAGTATATTTATACAGCGCACATAAGGCGACATATTGAATGGCCGAGTATAATTATACAGTGTAATTAAGGCGACATATTGAATGACCAAGTATAATTATACAGTGCGCTTAAAGTGACATACTGAATGGCCGAATATGATTATACAGTGCACTTAAGGCGACATATTGAATGGCCGAGTATATTTATACAGTGCACTTAAGGAGACATATTGAGTGGCTGAGTATAATTATACAGTGCACTTAAGGCGACATATATGTATACAGCGCACTTAAGGCGACATATTGAATGGCCGAGTATAATTATACAGCGCTCTCAAGGCGACATATTGAATGGCCGAGTAGATTTATGGCCGCAGCATGGGGCCATATTTACAATCAATCAAAGTAAGCACAAACCTGCACCACACGTGCTGTACATATTTTTGGTAAACTACACAGTCTTTGATTAAATGTTTTTAGCATATTTATATATGCTAAAACATATATTCATTTTGTACACACGATAATTGGGTCCTGATCGGTGTACTGGGTCAAAATGGGTATATTTGATCATCCACCCAATTTCTTTTTTTCAAAAGGAGTATAGTGGGTGAGGTACGCAATCCCATTAAAAAGAACGTATTGTCCTGATACCGGTTTAAAGATTCTAGACCCAATGTCATGTATATATAAGTTTCCAAAAAACCCCGCCAACAACATGTAAGACGTATAAACACATTTTCTAAACCTATTGACGACGAGGTATATATTACATTTTTTGAGAATCCGTGAATAAACCTATACTTTTAATTGGCACGTATACTTTATTATATGACATGTACACGTGGACAGAGTTTTCATAAACGGTTTTGTAGTGTAATTGTGCCGTTATACGGCGGGTTAGTTTCATAATGATCAGTTACATGTATGCCAATGGCAGGTAATTTTGCAGACAGTAGAATATAAGTCAGAAATGGCATAACTTAGCCCAGTCAAATAAAAATGTCTGCTAGCATAGTAATTGTGAAACCGCTGTCGGAGTAAAATAATTATTAAATAAACCTTGAGAGTGGTTTGCAATTTGATGATGTAATAATTTGATAATCATTTTATCATTAACTATTGTTTTATTCTATACTCAACCAGCCATCACAATTTTCATGCCAAACCAAATAAGGATTAAACATAGTCCTGTATTGTGCACCACATGTATTATTAACTTATTTAAATAAACCGGTGTTTATTAATTTTGCTAGATAGCATAAGGAAACTGCATAAAATGGGTACACTAGTAATAAAGATTAAAAAGGGTACACTAGTAATAAAGTTTAAAAATGGTACACTAGTAATAAAGATTAAATAATAAAGATTAAAAAGGACACACTAGTAATAAAGATTAAAAATGGTACACTAGTAATAAAGATTAAATAATAAAGATTAAAAATGACACACTAGTAATAAAGATTAAAAAGGGTACACTAGTAATAAAGATTAAAAAATGTACACAAGTAATACAGATTTAAGACACTCACTTACGTTATCCTGGTGTTCGCCTTAACAGTCCGGAAAGCCTATATAATATAGACACTGTGGTGAAATCTTAACAGTCCGGAAAGTATATAAACACTGTGGTGAAATACGTCCTTGTCTAGTCCATTTCGTCATTCAATATTTGATGCAACTCAGGCACGCATTTTGTCATGAAAAAACGATTAATTTTAACTTGACAGATATTGTTTACATTTCGTAATTGTTTACATTTCACAACGTTAGGTGGGGTATAGGATACATGATCGGTTAAGTGCGTAATTCTTATGAATATGTGACAATATGTCAAGAAATTCATTTTCAGTGCCTGTATAATCATGGGATAATGCAATAATGTACAACGAGTAAATGCTGTGAGCAAACTTGTGATTACGACAAATAAAATATATTGTTCAACACGAAAACACTGCTACAAGTAAGACATCTTAATTATATTAAACAGTGAAGTATTTACCCAAACTGAAAAATTACAGCAACTCAGTATATCAATCCGACATCGTTTTTACTTAAATCTGAATACGAAGTACAGACGTTTGAAATGTATTATTGTAGCAATATAATCAAAAATTAATAAAATGCAAACATAATTTCCTTTACAAAATTATTAATAATGATTTTCAAATGAATATTCAAGTAATGTAGACAACGAACCGAACGAAACGCCGCGAGTTTTAAAGTTCTCCGGCCATGTTTTTTTCATGAACATGTTTATGTTTATTTAAATTGAAATCAATACACAACAATATATATTTACAATTCACACATTGCAATATCTGTGAAAAGCGAGAATAAGATTTTATTGGATGACGTAGAAAACTTTGAACAGGTAAATTAATCCACAGGTAAATGTATTTATCACTTATCTGACAATAGTTGTGCAGCTATACAATTCAGATTTACCTCATTTCCCCGTGCTGTCAAGCAGTGGTAAAGAAGTATCTACGTCATGCAAATAATACTTATTTTCAAAAGCAACTTAATAGCGGTTTTAAATATATGTTGCTCTCCGGGACTCTAAAGAAATGTTTATATGATGTTTTAGAGTAAAATTTGTTATTTGCTAATACGACAAAAAGGGTGGCCGTTCATCTTTAAAACACCAAGATTGCCGGTTAACGTTTTGATATAATTGTAATTAATTATTTTAATTATTTTATGTAATTGCTAATATTCTTCGATATGTTCTTGCATTCTTTCAATTTAAAACAGTTGTTACCTTATACACTTCGGTTTTACTTATTGTGAAATAAAAGCGGTTTTACACATCAGTTTATTATGGTAGTTACATTTTGAATAACGAAGGTGGCCTGGTAGACTTGAAATGCAAAGGATCAAGGTTCAAGTCACACCACTGGAAATGAGTTGTGTCGTTTTAATCTCTCCCTTAGGCCGACGGATGGGGATGTAAACCGAGCAGTCCCGCGTATTTGAGTCTATCCTCTGAGCAAGTCAAAGAACCAATCGAATCGTTAGTAAGACGTTAGGGATTCCTATATACCCTTCTCCTCTTTCTTCGGCAGCCCTTAATAACCTTTCATATATCATCATTAACTAAGGCGACATAACGTCATTTACCTAACGTCATACGGGAATTGACGTGCCGTCGTTATGGTATTTTTTATCATAACGTCAGCCATTTAAACAAGAAGATGGATTTTACTTAAAAGTTTTATTTCTGTGATTTTTCTTGAAAAAAAACAACAAGTGTTACTTAGCCATATCAAAATGGGACTTCTCTGAAAGGAGATGAATTTCTATAAGCTTTGATAAGCTTGTTTTACTATTATAATGTGTATATAATATATGTGAACATTATGAAATAAATATTGTTTAAACCAAGTGTTCGAAAATTTGAAGAAGAGACTATTTATTTAATATTGAATTAACTTTCCTTTTGAAAGACTATACAGATATGAATATAATATATTAAACTAAATTCATTTTAATTCAAAATACTTGTTATTCTTTTAATTACACAATTCAAGAAAATTGTATTTCTGTATATTACGTAGGATTTTCTACTAAATAGGGTGAATCCCCTTGTTGAATTTCTTAAGGCAGGGGTCTTGCAGCATGCTATTCCACAGAGAATTAAAAAAAAAATGGACAAGATACAACTATCTGATTATGTCATACGTACGATACGTCATTTGCTCTGTACTCATATGTATTCTTCTCCAAGTTTTGGTGCTTCCCTAAATAACGGATCGTCAAAACATTATAGGTATTAACCAACAATTCAATCTAAAGAAGCACGCATACAGACCTCTGATATTAAACATATATTATAGTAATAATAGCCCCTTGTGTGTGGACGTGAACAAATATAACAGTTGGTACACACTATTTAAATGACGATGTATTCGACGTTTTAAGAACAACAGAGACGTTTGAACCAGGTCAGTGTATGCTACTTTGCTTGTCCAGATGTGACAATGTGTGTGTGTAACAACGCTAAAGGTAACAATTCCGCTAAAGGTAACAACCGCTGCTAAAGGTAACAATTTCAACGCTAAAGGTAACAACCTCCGCTAAAGGTAACAACCTCCGCTAAAGGTAACAAGGCTAACGCTAAAGCTAACAACTGTTTTCAACATCTACAGTTTCAACTGAAATTGAGCAAACGGGTTATTTTAGTTACTGTGGCACCTGTGCGGTAAGCACTGTTACTTTTAGCGGTACAGGTAATTGTTACATGAAGCGGAAATGGTTACCTTTAGCGTTGAAATTGTTACCTTTAGCGGCAGTTGTTACCTTTAGCGGAATTGTTACCTTTAGCGGCAGTTATTACCTTTAGCGGAATTGTTACATTCAGCGGCAGTTGTTACCTTTAGCGGCAGTTGTTACCTTTAGCGGTATTGTTACCTTTAGCGGAATTGTTACATTTAGCAGCAGTTGTTACCTTTAGCGGCAGTTGTTACCTTTAGCGGAATGGTTACATTTAGCGGCAGTTGTTACCTTTAGCGGAATGGTTACATTTAGCGGCAGTTGTTACCTTTAGCGGAATTGTTACATTTAGCGGCAGTTGTTACCTTTAGCGGAATGGTTACCGTTAGCGTTGGTACAGTGTGTAAATGAACTCGCGAGTTGTATAGATTGTAAGGCGTCCGATAAAATAAATACTGATAAAGGTGATCCTTTGTGAGTAACAAACACAAATAAGAGAATAAAGCAACCAACTCGATTTTATTGAGTCTGTTCATGAAAAGTAATGAAAGAAGCAACACCTCTCACGACCCCTAGCACCGGCTTAAGTGGTATTCTACCTCAAAGCCACCTAGTTGTAAACACACTTAACACATTCCCAGCAAGCACAAAGACAATATCTACAAAACAGCAATCGATGGCAAAAGGTTTTTCATTGGTTTTGCATTTCAATGTTTACGCTCACGGAACTAGTAGCCACTGAAGGATGGAAAAATGGGTTAGACAAATTACCAGTGTCAGGAAAAGTGAAAATGCAAAATTAATGCAGCAGATTTTCCCAGACAGCGTGATGAAATTACGGTGCCATTGAGACTTGGTGCTGTCATTTGACTGATTTCTATAGTGCATTTTGTCTCACTCATTTGTAACAAATTTAAAAGGATCACGTTGCAGATACATCCTGACACAAGTTAAATTGAGATCATGGAGATTGTGTGATTACCGGCTTCACAATATCAAGTAACAGACAGTATGGTCTCATCAGATTATCACTGGGAAATAAAAGAAAACAAAGCATCGCTACAGTCTTGGTGAAAAGTATACTCACCCATTTGTAAAAAAAAAAAGCTGTCATTACAGGTATATAACTTTTCTCTGGAATAATCACGCAAACTGTATGTAAACAAATACTGAAAAGAGGATCCTTTGGTAGCAACAGACAAACACAAACACGAGAGGAAAGTAGCAGACTCGGTTTTGTTGAGTCTGTTCATGAGAGGTAATATACGTTGCAACACCTTACGCGGTGTTCTACTTTACAGCCACAAAGATGTCGGGTGTAAAGCTAACATCTATCGCCAAATGAGGTGGGTGGGGAAAAATCGTTTAGATAAAGCACAAAACGGAACATAGTTACTCACAACATTACCTTTTACAATGGTTTCAGGTAGAATAAATTAATTCTGCATGAAAAATAAGTCATTTATAAATGCAAGTTAGATAGAAGAGTATCATTGTATCACATATTTAATACGTATAACTACTTGAGAAAAGACGCTATTAAGAATAATACATGTGAACAATTTAAAAACAACTGGTTAGCTATATGCTAACCAGGGTTGTTCAACCTTTTCAAATGCATTATAGATCTTTCTTCAGTAATTGGTTCCATTTTCCACTATACATTGTGCAGCACTTCTTCAAAAATATGAACCAGAAACTTTTATTTGTAATTATAGCGGTACATTATGTTCCCTGCTGTTCATATTGAACATAAAAGAGTCACATCTCCATATAAATGTCTTGCCGCCATTTTTCTTGTCAGTATAGTAGAGATAGTAAATGGATATTGTATAAACCGAATCACATTTATGTTTGTAACTTTAACACCCTGTGTATCAAAATTCTTTATAACTAACTATATGCAAATTATTTGCTAGATTTTAAAAAAAAAAAACTTATCTATCACCGAAGGCATACCACTAAATAATGAATCAATGAATGAATGAATGAATGGTGTTTTACGGCACGTCGACACATAAATAGGTCATATTGTGCGCAAAAACTGATGAAAGATGAAGAAATGAAGTAGTAATTAAAAATTAATGTAAATATATAAAGATAAAACTATTTACAAATAAAGGATGATTTGGTAGTAATATAAGCTATATGTGTAAATCAACAAATGCCCGTCAACGGGTATATAAACAAGTAAATATATATAAGAACATATTATAATGATTTATATATAGTCTGAATTCTTTCAGGAAATCTAAAACAAGACTAAAATCTATAGTATCAAATAATGCAAACGTGTTTTTTTCCGTAGGTGTTTTCAATGTTTAAAGGGTCACACGGCGATCTTATTTTACTTGCACCCCAATTTATTTTGAAATACCTTCAGATTGTTGTTTCTCTCTTGAAGATTTCGTCTA
This sequence comes from Cyrtodaria siliqua, assembly GCA_037043455.1. Classification (NCBI taxonomy): domain Eukaryota; kingdom Metazoa; phylum Mollusca; class Bivalvia; order Adapedonta; family Hiatellidae; genus Cyrtodaria; species Cyrtodaria siliqua. The sequence continues at coordinate 34,575 of JAWPHD010010683.1, forward strand.
CATTTCATATACTCCTTCTGTTACTGTAAAGAAAAATATATATATATGATATGCATTTGTTTACATTGATAATTATTAATGTTAATGCTTTGTTTAAATAACAATGCGATTCATATTACATTGATATGTGTACAGTTTATTGAGTGTCAAAAACATACTACGGGTTGAGATAAACGACCATTAATTTGTTGATTGCAATTAAAAAAACATATGACCCTATTTTCTCGAAAACAACACGATCTGGTGAAACCTCGTTATTGTTCGTTACACATCATTTATAAGGTCAAAAATACATGAACATGTCTACAAATAATGCAATAAATGATTTTAATACGGTCATATGGCTTCACATAATATGTGAGTGGTTTTTTTCTTCAAAAATATATATCACAGTACATGTATATCGGTAATATATTATAAGAATCTTTCATGTGTATCCGGTGAAGATAGAGAACAAGTGTTTTATCGGAACCGAGGCTCTGCCGAGGTTCCGATTACAACACTTATATCCAGAGTTGGAATTCCCTATCTGAACCGACTACCCATGATAGATTATTTTTCTTGCATATCAGAGACATGTTGTGCGTTGACGCCGCCAGCTACTAACGTTTTGCATGTTTTCCTGCATACCGGATGTTGCATACCGGATGTTGGTGTGCGCGTGACTTTTATCTTTACTCATTCAGATTATAAGAATCTTTCATGGGTATCCGGTGAAGATAGGGAATTCCAACCCGAGGTGTCAGTGTTTTTATCGGAACCGAGGACTGGAATTCCCTATCTGAGCCGAATACCCATGATAGTTCTTTTTCTTGCATATCAGAGACATGTTGTGCGTTGACGGATACTAACGTTTTGCATGTTTTCCTGCATACCGGATGTTGGCGCGCATGAATTTTATCTCGACCCTTGGGTGAGATGGAAATAACTAACCCCGGTAAAATGACGGATATCCTTGTCCGGTATGCAAGAAAAGACCGTCATTTTACCGGGGCTAGATATATCCATCTCATCCTAGGGTCGGGATAAAATTCACGCGCGCCAACATGTGGTATGCAGGAAAACATTCAAAATGTTAGTAGCTGGCGGCGTCAACGCACAACATGTCTCTGATATGAAAGAGAAAGAATATATCATGGGTATTCGGTTCAGACAGGGAATTCCAACCCTTGGTATAAGTGTTTTAATCGGAACCTCGCAGAGCCTCGGTTCCGATAAAAACACTTCTACCTCGGGTTGGAATTCCCTATCTTCACCGGATACCCATGAAAGATTCTTATATTCCCTCACCCATGTAAAACGTGGATAGCCTTATCCGGTATGCAAGAAATAAGAAAATGTCATGGGTATCCGGTGAAAATCGGGAATTCCAACACGAGGTATAATTGTTTTTATCGGAACCGAGGCTGGAACAGAGGCTCTGCCGAGGTTCCAATTAAAACAGTTATACCGAGGGTTGGGCTTTCCCTAACTGAACCGGATATTTATGATTCTTTTTCTTGCATATCATTTACATTCTGCGCATTGACGTCGGCAACTATTAACGTTTTGCATGTTTATTTACACAATGACGTCATGCAACTGTCATTATTGATATCAGCAGGCGACTTTTTTATCTTCCCCATGTGTAAGATCAGGCTTTCCATCACCCATGTAACACGCGGATAACCTTATCCGGTATACCAGAAACATGCAGTGATAAAATTATTTTACAGATTAAAACTTAATTCATGGTAGGTTCCTAATAGTACATAAAATGTTTTTAATTACTATAGAAGTTAAATAATAAATCTTCAATTTCGTATACGTGCGTATTCTGACCTAAACATGAACCATGCAGCAGCATGATAACTTGTATGCATATACCTTACTTCACTGAAATTGAAAATCCTTGGAATTTATATTTGGTTTTGTCACTATAAACTGTAATACTAAGTTTGTATTGCTTTGGTTACAGGGTTCGTTTAGTTTTTCAGCGTTTAAATTTCATTAAACTATGACTTTTTAAAAAAAAAAAAAGTTTTATGTACATTTTTCTTAATTCATTGTACTTTTTATTTTCTGTTATAAAGTGAAATTCGTCTTCTAACAAGTTACATTGTTTACATTTTCTTTCATGGAACACTTTCGTTTTTTCCATCGCCCTGTCTCAATGTCTAAAGCCACAAAGATTATACTCGAAGTCTCCAAATGGCACAAGTATTAACCATACTAATTCATAGCGGCGACTTTTAACAGCCGCCACACGGCACTAAACGGACACTAGTGTAACATCAGTAAATCATGAAAAGGAGTAGATGCCTTGGAAGCAACGAAAGATAAAAGTAGCAGACTCGATTGTATACTGAAAGGAAAAAGAAACGCATAATCAAAAAAGTGCCTATGCTACACTAGTATATACACCTAATTCTACGTAATATTCCAGATATATCTCAATGTGTTTTGTACAACTAATTACAGAAAGGACAACATATATCAGACATTTTTAATCAAAGTATACTTTGTTACACGAAATTCATAAATGTTGAAATTTCGTTTGAAAAAGTCGAGCCATTTCAGCATTGTGTTTAATGTTAAGAGATTGCAACGTTCAAAGCCTAAGTTTGTTCACCTGCTTGAGTCAAATGCGCATTCTGTCGATAATGAAACTTTAAAGGGGGTAACCATTGGTGTGTTCGGTGCTGTTTAAACCTTCTTTCCGTAAGGACAGGCCTAATGTCGCCCTGTACCATTCGATTAGCAGTAGCATATTAAACATAAAATATATAGCGGAAATACTCATTATGCGTTTCTTTTTCTTTCCAGTATATTAAGTATGTTTGATGGGATGTATTACATGGACAGTATAACTTGTTCACATTTTACCATGTCATCCCTTAGTTATTTGTAAATAGTTTTTCATTCATTCGTTTTTTCGTTAGTTCGTTTATTTCTTTCGTTCGTTCATCATTCGGCATTCAATCATTTGTTGATTCATGCCTTCGTTCGTTCGTTCGTTCGTTCGTTCATTCATTATTCTTTCGTTCGTTCGTTCTTTCGTTCTTCATGCATACGCTCGTTCGTTCGTTCATTCATTTAATCATTCATTCATTCATTCTTGTAAGGAAGTAACTAAGAACATGGATCTATAACATCGCTCAGCATTGTATAAACTTCGAATTCCATTAAATATATGGGATTCCAACTATTAATGAGTTGGCATCTCTCAGACCACGTGATTCAGTAGATGTAAACTTAGATAATTTGCCCTCGTAAAAATGTTGTATTTATCCTCTTTGTCAAAAGCAGGTGCTTACGGGAAGGTCAACATATTGTTTATAAAACAATCTCTGATTTGGCATCTGGTATTGAAGTGGCTATGAATGGAAGTATTTCTTGGTGGCAGAAAAAAACTGTCACGAAACGGAATGATACAAATGTTGCGTTATATAAACAAAAACACTTATAAAACATTAAATCATTAAACAAAAAGTGTATATTAAGGAAAAATGACTGACGACCGCATGTTTAACAACTGCGTTAATAAAAAACAACTCTTCTGGTGAATTATATATTTGTTCGGTAATCTCATGAAAACTCGCAGCGTTAATAAACAAAACTAAATTAATACATTTTTTGGTTGCCAAATGTTAAAATGACGAAGTAAAACTGACTTTGAAATAAATCAATCAACTTTGTAGTAGTAGTAGTAGTAGTAGTAGTAGTAGTAGTAGCTGGTTGGTGAGGTATTGGTGGTGGTGGTGGTGGTGGCGGTGGAGGTGCTGGTGGTGGTGGTGGTGCTGCTGCTGCTGCTGCTGCTGCCGCCGCCGTCGCCGCTGCTGCTGCTGCTGCTGCTGGTGATGGTGGTGTGGTATGGTGTGATTATTGTAATAGAAGAAAGCGGAGGAGGGGGAGGAGTAGGAGTAATTATTTAAATAATGAGCACCTAATGATTCCTATGCTGGTCGGGTATGAAATACTACACAATTCCAATTTAATAGCTTCATAATTTCGATGTAACGTAGTAGTGACTGAGTGTCGTCTTATTAAACATATACAGTCATGTCAATACTTACTTTCATTAAACAATGATTATCATGGCGACGTATTGGATGGCCGCTGTATGGGGCTAAGGTGAGCACCAACCAACACCACACGTGCTGTGTTAATTTCGTGTAAGATATATATATATATATCATATAAACATAAGCTAAGCTTATCGTCATGACATAGCATGATATAGCAAAATAATAATTATATAGTCCTACACGTAAATATATGAATCAATAAATACAGCAATATATAGGGAAGATAATATAAAGCAAATAACGAAAAAGGCTATGAAGTTGTAACAGGAGTTAATATAATAGTATTGCAAATAATGTTTAATAGGATTTTTATATTTATTTCAACACGGTTAAAGTTTGAATCCTCGCAAGCGTTAAAACACACATCCCACACCAACAATGGAGACGTTTGTGTTTTTCTGTATTCTTAAGGAACTCTTTAAACCTACTTTTTGAACATAGAGATTTTGACTTTTCAGTAAAATACTTTTCAGTATGCATGAGGTAAATACCTCACATTATCAAGTTGATTAAATATCAAACGTTACCTAACCGAGTATCAAATAGACCTGATTAATTATATAACTTTGACAATTGCATGTCAATTTATTTTTATTTTTTTATCATTTAAATGACAGGAAAATGACGTGCATACGCACAAATTGATAAGGTACGATGAGGTAATCAGTTAGCGTTAAGTCAATAAATACATACACAGTTAAAAGTTGTTAATTACTCTTCAAAAATGTTTTCATGTATTGATTATCAAACTCATAGAGCAGAGAAGAAGAAGAAGAAGAAGAAGAAGAAGAAGAAGAAGAAGAAGAAGAAGAAGAAGAAGAAGAAGAAGAAGAAGAAGAAGAAGAAGAAGAAGAAGAAGGAAGAAGAAGAAGAAGAAGAAGAAAGAAGAAGAAGAAGAAGAAGAAGAAGAAGAAGAAGAAGAAGAAGAAGAAGAAGAAGAAGAAGAAGAAGAAGAAGAAGAACGCTCGTCATATGTAATGTGTGCCTTACACACGTCACCTATAAAGGGCGTGATGAGATAGCAGAAACAACGTTGCATTTCAAATGAACATATACGTATATACAAGGAAAAATACTACAATAAAAGGTCACTTACTAACACATGCATATGTGTTTATAAAACAATCTCTGATTTGTGATCTGGTAGCAAAATGGCTATGAATAGTCTTGTTGGTAGAAATAAATAAAGAAAACGTCAAGACTGAATTATACAAACGTAGTTTTATTTATATAAAAAAGGGGGGAAAAAGAAAACAACAACATTAGATCTGGGAAGTAAATTGATATAATTGGCATTTGTCCATGATTAAATCATTAAACAGAGTTTGTTTTATTGAAAAGTGTATAGTCGGAGGAAATGACTGGGCAATGTCACGACGATCGCTTGTTTATCAACTGTGTACATAAAAAAATAATTAACTTCTGGTGAAATCTGTATGTGTTCATCATAACAGAGACGCATGGTAATCTCTCGATTCGCGAGGAACTCACGGCGCTATAAAAAAAAACACTATCAAAGTAAAACTGACTTTGAATAAAATGCATTAACTAAGTAGGAGAGGGGGAGAAGGAGGAGGAGGAGGAGGAGGAGGAGGAGGAGGAGTTGTAATAGTAGTAGTTGTAATAGTAGTAGTTAATTTACTGATGCACGGAAGCTAACCGGGTATAGAGTATAAACAATTCCAATTTAATAGCTTCATATACTCTCTATAATAAGTTCGATGTAACATAGTAGTGACTAAGTGTCGTCTTAACATACACCGTCATGCCAAAAGTTACTTTCATTAAACATCGATTACCAGTTTGTGGTTGGCTGTCGTCCTTGAGGTATCACTAAACAGTTATTTCCCTTGCCAGTCTCGGTAGGAACTTTCTGGAGCTTAAAAAAAAAATCTGTGAAATTCGGTTTTTGTTTATTTCTTAAAATGTGCCAATATTTTCTCTTTTTTTGTTGCAGGTGACAAGAGCGGGACAAGTTCATGATTTAATACAGGTTTGGATATGCCTGAATGTTTCTGAGCCCAGATCTGAGAATATAATACCGGGTAGTGATACACTTGAAAATATAAGTGAAATGGACACATTCAAGAGGGTCTCTTCAAACTATTGATATTAAAAAAAGCAAATTGGTCAAGCCCGTGTTTTTTGCTGGATAATTCGAGCAACAAACTTCAAGTTTCACAAAGAAAATATTTTTAAGAAAATTCAGGAAGTTCTACAGTGGTCCAGAGGGGTCCTGCTACATATGTAGAGCAATGTCAAATTAACAGTGCTCTGAGACCTTCAGTGCTGCTTTTCCTGTTCGCTTTTTATATCTCTATTTATACAGTGCACTTAAGGCGACATATTGGGTGACCGCGGCATGGGGCTATATTAACAATCCAGCATGGTAAGCTCAAACCTGCACCACAAGTGCTGTGTAAGCCTTTATTGCAAGAAACGCGCGTTTTAATATAAATCTTAAGCTTAAATATATAGGCGAAGCTTATCGTTATGACCTAGCATGATGTTGCAAAAAATAAAATTATATACACACAAATAAATTAATCAATACAAACAGCATCAGAGACTATATAGAGAAAATACAAATGAAATGAAAGTACTATGGTGTGTACGTCGGAGTGGTGAACAACAAATACTGTGCAATAGGAAATGAAATCTATACTGACGGTCAATGAAAACGCAGCATTTATGAAATCTATACTGACGGTCAATGAAAACGCAGCATTATGAAATCTATACTGACGGTCATCAACTCCTTATGATTTTGCTGTCGAACTATTCGCAAACCATTTGGAACAAAACTGCTGAACTAATGTTTTTTAAGTATTTAATCTTGATACCTAACCTGACTTCTTTCATGCTTATTGGTAGGATTTTATGACAAGCAGTTACGCAGTTATTTAAATTGTCATTTAATATTGTTTACTATGGATAATCATGAAAAGAAAACTGTTCCACTAAATTTCCACCAGCATTATTCTGTCTTTTAATAAATGTCAATTGATTTTATTGGACTTTTGATTAGTTGATGACATTTTTACTGTTCGACAGTATTATGCAATGAATGTTTCCGAGAAAATGATTTCTTTGTGAGATAGCCGGAAATGCACGTGCATTTCATACCGACAAACTCATTGCTCTCCTTCAAAAAAAATCATTCAAAAAATGTCGACACAGAAAAAACTACATTTTAATTTAGATAATTACACTATGTGGACTTACAAAGAAGTTTGTGAATAAGTCATTTTCCTATTAGATAATGTTTTCGTCAGGTAGTTCCATAGGCTGGCTTCATTTACACCTACCTGAGTATCGGATGAAAGACTCAACATGAAATCTCTTTCATAGCAATACAAGAACAAATCTGCGACAAGAGGTGCACAGTTCGTACCCATAGGGATACCACCATTTTGTCTGTATACGTTATACGACCTGTGCACCTCTTGTCGCAGATTTGTTCTTGTATTGCTATGAAAGAGATTTCATGTTGAGTCTTTCATCCGATACTCAGGTAGGTGTAAATGAAGCCTTCAATGACACCTCTCGTATTTGGATGACATATTGAACATTGACAATCCTTTCTTTTCTATTATGGTTAATACTATCTATCCTAAAGAACTTCAACTCAACAAAGCTAACATTTCTGATACCGTTGCTTATATTCTTGATTTACATGATGAATTTAATTTTGATATTGTTAATTATCGCCCATTTACATGGAGATGTTTCCCGAACTACTTCTAATGGGGTCTATGTTCCTCAACTTATTCGTTTTTCTAGAGCTTGTAGTCGTGTTGATGACATTAATATTCGTTTTATTTGTATAACAAAAATAGCTACTCCAACAAGGCTACCTTTACCATAAACTATGAAAAAAAAATGAAATGTTTTATTATCGCAACCCTAATCTATTTTAAATTATAGAAGTAATTCTTCTGCGACAATGACTATCACAACTGACTTCTACGGTTATGTTATTTAAATTCGTAAGAACCTTGGTCATTATCACTTTCATACAACTTTATTAAACTTGTCAAAAGAGGTTACGATCCTATCATTATGCAACACTTATGTTTAGTGGTTGACCCATTTACAGTTCATCACTATGCTTTCCTCTTCGACTGTGCGATGATCGGACAGATTGTGGACCCTATGTTGACGTCTACCTACCGTTTGATTGTTTGTCTTAAATCTTGTCTTGTTGTACCCTTAATTGTTTGTTCACTTGTTGCTCTGGCTTCTGCCAAGTCAATGAGTACTTGCTTTATGGCGTTCTATGCTTTCCTTATATTGTATATACATAATCATTTATGATTTTATGTTTTATTCATATTGAATATAAATGCTGCTTTGTTTGTTAGAGAATACAACCTGATAGGGTTATCTTTACTTACACTGTCCCATTTTATTGGGATGACAATAGGGTAAGAGTGAGGTTTGGTGCACCCAGGTTTAAACCCCCAGTGGCCTTTTTTACCACTGACCGTTCCAAGGCGGTAGCCTTATTGTCAAACCTTTTATGATTCTGATGTTATATCTTTCCTTTTAATCTTCTTTGTAGTTGTTGTTTGTTTCTATGTGAGATTTGTGGTTGACTGTGGTGCTTGAATGCTACATTTCCTGTTCGATTTTTCTATCTTCTTTTACATATATGTACAATTACTACTCCATGCCAATGGTGTGGTCCCTAGTTCCTGACTCTGACTACTTGCACCATTCACGTTGAAAAGCAATGCATATTTATAGACTTATACATAATACTATAATATTCGCATTTGCATGTCAGATGTTGGGGGGGGGGGGGGGGGGGGGGGGGGGGATGGGGGGGTTGTAGTGGGGGGGGTGCAGTGTTTTTTTCTTTTTAATAAATGGCATTTTGCATACGTACGAATGTGTTTTAAATGACAGGTAAATGACTTACATACGCACAAATTGATAAGGTGCAAGTACGATAAGGCTTCAAATCAATATGTTTATAGACAGTTAAATGAAAATTGTTAATTATTTACCGTAACATTTGGACTACTTTAATTTTCCTAAAAGTTCAAAGAATGGGACAATGATGAAACTCTTGAAAATGTTTTCATTTATTGATTATCAAATTCATTGAGCAAAAAAGAAGAAGAAGAAGAAAGCTCGTCAGCCTCGTCATATGTAATGTGTGCCGTGCACACACGTCACCTATAAAGTTCGTGCTGAGGTAGCAGAAACAATGTTGCATTTCAAATGAACATACGTATGTAAAATTATACAAGGAAGCATACAACAATAAAAGGTCACATATTATCACACACAGCTGTATGCTTGCATTGAAATGAACGAAATCATTCGCAAACATACCTTTAAATGCTATATTTGGGATATCAGTATGTTGATTTACGGAAACAAAGTTGTTACAAAAATGACCTTACCTTAATTTCTAAATCTCAGTTATCCAAATTTCCGTTAAGACTACATCCGATTGATTTGCAAGGCTCTCATGAATTATATTTACTCACTTTTATAATATAAGTGTCAGCCAATGTGTGTATGCGCGTTTGTTTCAGCGTATGTTCACAAAGAAAGGTAACCGTCACTCTGTGCGATAGGCTACCAACACTTTATAACAACTTCATTGAAACCAACATTCATTACATATGTACCTGTATCAGTGGAATAAAATGCAAAACATACAGAAAAACACACTCCCTTTGAATTTAAATTTTTTTTTAATTAAACAAGTCAAATTAATTCGTTGCGTACCATGGTGGTACCCACATATCATTCGTGAGCTCTTAATTAGATCTTATGTTATGCAAATGTCATATATTGAAACGTAAGTATAAATATAGATATAGAAATCGAACAGGAAAAGTAGCATTCAAGTCAACCACAAACACACACAGAAACAAAGAACAACTATATATAACAAGAGCTCTGTCGGAGAACAGCGCAGCTCGACTATTCGATTTTTCAGAGAATAATAAATTATATAGCTAGTATATACCATCAGAAAACAAGGCTAAAACAAAGTGGGTGGGGTTGGGGGCGCAACATAGCTATGTGTAAGAATTGACCAAAACAACAGAGAAATATGTAAAAAACAAATATATATATATATATATAAAAAAATCAAGTTTTGAGTGGGGGTGGGGGAGAGGTGGTGGTGGAGGAAGTGGGGGTGGTGAGGGCAATATATATGTGTAAGAAGCTATGTAAGAATTTAACAACACAACAACAAAATATGTAAAAAAAAAAAAAAAAAAATAGTTTTGAGTGGGGATGGGGGAGAGGCGGGGGGTGGGGAGGGCAACATATATGCGTAAGAAGCTATGTAAGAATTGACCAAAACAACACAGAAATATGGTAAAACAAAATAAAAACAAAAATATTTCGAGTGAGGGTGTGAGGGTGCGGAGAGGAGCTTGAGGGGTGGGGGGGGGGGGGGGGCGTAGTGGAAGATAGCTATGTGGAAGAATTGACAAAAACAACACAGAAATATGTAAAAACAAGAGGCCTAAGAGGGCCTGTGGACGCTCTACTGGCTAACATGGCTCTTATAACATCAATGAAGCGAGTGACTGCCATTTAAGTTGTATGGGAAGTTTCGGGCAAAAAAAAGCTTTTTGACTAAATCAAGGGCCATAACTAAAGAATCTGGTAAAGCTTGGTAAAGATCAGATGAAAAATAAAGGCTCTACCGCATTAACGAGGCAAAATATAGCATTTTTAACTAAATCAAGAGAAATAACTTCTCTGTTACTGGTCCAACTGGTCCAACATAGAAAAAAAAAATAAAAAAAAATAAAAAAATAAAAAAAAATAAAAAAAAAATATGTAAACTAATTAAAAAGAAAAATCAAAATCAAAAAAAAAAAAAAGAATGCAAAATATTAAACCTCTGGCTCTTGCAGTTTCAGAGAAGAAGATTTTTTAAGTTTTTCCCTATACATGTCTATGTAAAACATGTGACCCTTGGGGCGGGGTCAAATGTGACCCGAGGGTCACCATTTGAACAAACTTGGTAAAGGACCATAAGCTTATAGCAAATGCAAAATATTAAACCTTTGGTTCTTGCAGTTCCAGAGAAGAAGATTTTTTCAGTTTTTCCCTATACAAGCATTTATGTAAAACTGTGACCCCCGGGGCGGGGCAAGATGTGACACCAGGGTCACCATTTGAACAAAATTGGTAAAGGACCATAAGCTTATAGCAACAGCAAAATATTAAACCTCTGGCTCTTGCAGTTTCAGAGAAGAAGATTTTTTAAGGTTTTCCCTATACATGTCTATGTAAAACATGTGACCCTTGGGGCGGGGCCAAATGTGACCCCAGGGTCACCATTTGAACAAACTTGGTAAAGGACCATAAGCTTATAATAGATGTAAAATATCAAACCTCTGGCTCTTGTAGTTTCCGAGAAGAATTTTTTTTAAAAAAAGATCCTATATAAGTCTATGTAAAACTGTGACCCTTGGGGCGGGGACAAATTTGACCCCAGGGTCAGCATTTGAACAAACTTGGTAAAGGATCATAAGCTGATGCTACATGTAATACATGAGAGCTCTGTGCCATGTGGTTCCAGAGAAGAAGATTTCTTTCATTTTTGCCTATACAAGCCTATTTAAAACTGTGACCCCCGGGGTGGGGCCAAATGTGACCCCTGGGTCACCATTTGAACAAACTTGTTAGAGGACCACAAGCTTATAGCAAATGCAAAATATTAAACCTCTGGCTCTTGCAGTTTCAGAGAAGAAGATTTTTTAAGTTTTTCCCTATACATGTCTATGTAAAACATGTGACCCTTGGGGCGGGGCCATATGTGACCCCAGGGTCACTATTTGAACAAACTTGGTAAAGGACCATAAGCTTATAGTAAATGCAAAATATCAAACCTCTGGCTGTTGTAGTTTCCGAGAAGAAGATAAAGAAAAAAATCCTATATAAGACTATGTAAAATTGTGACCCCCGGGGCGGGGACAAATTTGACCCCAGGGTCACCATTTGAACAAACTTAGTAGAGGACCATAAGCTGATGCTACAGGTAATACATGAGAGCTCTGTGCCTTGTGGTTTCAGAGAAGAAGATTTTTTAAAGTTTTTTCCTATATGTCTATATGTAAAACATGCAAAACCTCAATATACAAACTTTGGACCCCCGGGGCACGGCCATATTTGACCCCGGGGACTTTATTTGAACAAACTTGATAGTCTAGGCGTTGCCGATCATTTTAAAAGAAAAACTGTTGAAATCTGTCCAGCGGTTCTGGAGAAGAAGATTTTTTAAGGTTTCGACCATATATGGAAATGGCAGTCATCTTGGATGCAGTGCTGACCTAATTTTAACAAATCTAAAAAGCATTCATCTAAGGATCATCCACGTGAAGTTTGGTCAAAATTAGCCAAGCGCTTTCTGAGGAGAAGTCGTTTGAAGAAAAGTTAACGGACGACGGACGACGGACGGACGGAAGACGGACAAGACACCATCCCATAAGCTCTGCTGGCCCTTGGCCAGTAGAGCTAAAAAATCGAATTTCGAATGGAGGAAGGGGGCGGGGGTAGTGGGGGCTGGGGTGGGGTGGAGGGGCCAACATATATGTGTAAGAAGCTATGTGTAAGAATTTACCAAAACAACACAGATATATATTATGTAAAAAAAAACAATAAACATATTCCATTTCGAGCGTGGGGTGGGGTGGGGGAGGGGAGGGGGGCGCAACATAGCTATGCGTAAGAATTGACCAAAACAACACAGAAATATGTAAAAGAAAAAAAATCGAGTGTGTGTGTGTGTGAGGGGTTAGGGTGTAGAGGCAGGGGATGGAAGGAGAGGGAGCAACATATATGTGTAAGAAGCTATGTGAACATATATGTGTAAGAAGCTATGTGTAAGAATTGACCAAAACAACACAGAAATATGTAAAAATAATAATAATTAAATAAAAATATTCTAGTTTCGAGTGTGTGGTGGGGGATGAGGGTGGTGGGGGAGGGGGCAGGGAGTGGGGTTGAGGGGCCAACATATATGTGTAAGAGGCTAAGTGTAAGAATTTACCAAAACAACACAGATATATGTAAAAAAACAATAAACATTAAATAAAAATATTCCATTTCGAGCGTGGGGGTGGGGTGGGGGAGGGGAGGGGGCGCGACATAGCTATGTGTAAGAATTGACAAAAGCAACACAGAAATATGAAGAAAAAAGTTTTGAGTTTGTGTGTGTGAGTGAGGGGGTGGGGCGTGGGGGAGAGGCAGGTGATGGGGGAGGGGGGGAGGGAGCAACATATATGTGTAAGAAGCTATTTGTAAGAATTGACCAAAACACAGAAATATGTAAAAAAAAAATAATAAAAAAAAAATAATTCTAGTTTCGAGTGTGTGGTGGGGGTGAGGGTGGCGGGGAGGGGGAGGGGGCAGGGGGAGGGGGCAACATGTGTAAGAATTGACAAAAGCAACACAGAAATATGTAAAAACAAAAAGTTTCAAGTGGGGGGGGTTGAGAGACGGGGTTGAGAGACGGGGGTGGGTGGGGGGGGCAACATATATGTGTAAGAATTGACCAAAACAACACAGAAATATGTAAAAAAAAAAAAATATATATATATATATTCTAGTTTCGAGTGTGTGGTGGGGGGTGGGGGGTGGGGGGGGGGTGGGGGGGGCAGGGTGAGGGGGCAACATGTGTAAGAATTGACAAAAGGAACACAGAAATATGTAAAAAAAAAAGTAAAAAAAAAAGGTGTGGGTGTTTGTACGTGTGTGTGTGTTTGTACGTGTGTGTGTGTGTGTGAAGGGGGAGAGAGGAAGGGATGGGGGCGAGTGGGAGCAACATATGTGTAAGAAGCTATGTGTAAGAATTGACCAAAACAACACAGAAATATGTACAAAAAAATAGAAATTAAATAAAACTATTATAATTGGTGGGTGTGGGGAGGGGGGCAACATATATGTGTAAGAATCTACCAATACAACACAGAAATACGTAAAAAAAAAAGTAAAGGGGGATGGGAGTTGGGGCTGGGGGGCGGGGGAGGAGGGAGCCCATGCCATTATGAGTGAAGTAAGATGCATAATCCCAAACCAAATGTATAGATATATACATGCTTACATACAAACCTAGATCTGCCTTTATTGCACATTTTATGGCCCATCACAATTTGGGTTCCATGGGAGCCCAGAATTTGCAGAAGACAAAATTACTTACCCAACCCTTTACAACATACTATAAGAAAACAAATTCCAAAATTTAGTTCAGCTAGGACAAGAAATGCAGGAGATAATAGACCTGTAAACACAGCTTACACGCAAAATTTGATTGAAACAGACACATTTTAAGGGCTATCAGAATTTGGGTTCCATCGGAGCCCAGGGGTTACAGGAACCAAAATTACTTAAGCAGCCCTTAAGATAATGCTATAAGGAAGCCCATGGCCAAATTTGGTTGTGCTAGGATAAGAAATGTAACAGATATAGACTTGTAAACACAGCTTACACGCAAACCTTGATGTGGGACGCCGACGCCGACGCCTACCCCGGGTGATTACATAAGCTCTCTTATTCTTCGAATAGTCGAGCTAAAAATGAATAAAAGGCAAAATAAGACACTCAAGGGTTAGCAATAGGGCTACCGCATTGGAACGGTCTGTGGCAAAAGAAGGCTACCTCAATACCTAAAACATAGACTCGATACTGCAGGATATAGTAAAAACAACTCCAAAGCTAATTGAAACTATGAATAAGGCTAAAATAATATATAAATGGAGAAAATTGGATCAAGGGAAGTAATAAAAACCGGAGTATGTGTGTATATATTTATATGTTCTGTAAGATGTATCTAGTCCCCTTTGTTTATTCCTACTGAATGTTTTGTGTTTAAGCGTCTTATCCAGTACGTTTCACGCAATTTACGTTCTGCGTCGGTCCAATTTGGATTGTGTTCAATGCATGTCAGAGACAAGTCGTTGAACGTGTGGCCTTCTGAACTGAAGTGTTCGGCCGCTGGCGACATAGCAAACCTACGTAATTTACAATCGGAGCGATGGAGGTTGAATCGGAGGTTCAACGCCTGCTTTGTTTCACCGACATACTGTTTTTTGCAAATCAAGCACGTCATTAAGTAGATGACGTTTGTAGATATATATATATTATATATAAAACAATAGCATAGCAAGCCACAAAAAAGGTACTCAAAGACTTGGCAGAAGCCAAGTAACAAGAGAATAAACCATTGAGGGCACAAAGTCGAACAGAAAATATAGCTTTCACACAACAATTACAATGTTAATAAGAAGAAATAATAATATTTGATAAATAACTGACGGAAGGAACACATTTTTAATGGAAGATTATTTTGATTTTAAGTGTTGTTAAATAGTCTTTCTGACACTTGAGCTATTTTTTAACAGTATGTATATATATAAGTACATACTCATTCAAAACATCTCTGTCAAAAACATGTTGTCTCATTTCCTAACCCGCACACATTTCCAACTCCTGAAATTATTCATATTGAATTGTTTTCTTCTGAGAACGGGGGGGATTCACAAATAGTTCAGACGCTTTAACATGAGGATACAGTATATGCAATTATGTAAATATACGAGGGGCGTTCATTATATAATGCAACTATATATGTAACTAAAATTTAATTATGGTCCATTGTTGTAGTTATTGATACGGATTATGTTAAAATGAACTTTTCCCCATTAATTTATCAAGTTTCAGATACTTCCATCCAATAAAAAATGTGTTTTGAGGGCATTTTTTTAAGACATGTAAATGATACTGAACACGCCAAAAACGGAAAAAACTATTTTGACTAAAAATCTGATTTCGACGGCCAATATGGACTATTTTTGCCTAAACCACAAACTTTTATAATTTCCATAGGAAAATGTTAATAGTTTTTATTTGTAATGTGTTTATTTTTGTTTGGGATTATTGCTCCTTAAATGTTGTCAGTGCGACACAATTTAGCTTAAATTGTATGCTAAAAAAGCGAAGAGCAACTTCAGGCTTTAATATTTTTGGAGCGGTGTAACTAAAATTATTGATTTTATATTAAATCTTTAGAGTATCCCTTCAATTCGTTACCCATATATTTAAAACGATTTCCCGTCATAACTTCAAACTGATTTTGAGTATTATTTTTATTGGAATTTGATATTTTCAGGATTTTTATATTTCCAAGAAAACGGCATTTCTTGCCTTGGACTATATCGATGTTTTGTATTGAAAACATCATTTACGTAATATTCTAATATACCCGCACTATATAGCCTAGTTTAAAATATCTCGTTATATTGAACGATATATAACTGTAATTTTTGCAACGTTAGGAGAATAAGCATTGCGCATTGCGCATTCCGCATTGTAACGTATGCAACGTTAGGAGAGCAAGCAAAGCAATGCGAAAGATTTCAGATGTGAATTTCACATTTTAGGGGTATTAGAATAGAAATAGAACATCGTTTACGGTGAATTATCTATACTATATCACGGTTTGTCGTTCAATTGTAAACAATAATTTCACTCGCCCTTCGGGCTCGTGAAGTTAGTGTTTGCAATTGAACTCCAAACCGTGATATATTAAACGATAATTCACAGTAAACGATGTTCTATTTCTTAATTTACACATAGTTCTAGTTACAACAAAAGTTTGAATAAATTACTTTGCTGCAACATGCATTTTTTTATGAATCAAGCATTACGACCTATGCGAATTCATTACACTTTTCTGCCGCTTTTTAAGGCAGTGTATATGAATATGTCCCAAACAAACAGTCGTCATAGACTTATATCTTCACTGATTTTAATAAAATTTTCAGAAAGTGTCACTAAATGTTCATTCTATCAGATCATTTTCATATTTTGTGTGTAAACCTCACACAACGTGAATACGACGGCTAGTTGCATTATATAATGAACGCTCCTCGTAAGGTGCAAAACAATCCTATTAAAAAATCAGTTATATGATAATAATTTCAGAAATTTTGCTTTGGTACATCTAAAAGGGTTAACCTAAAACAGAAACTAAAAATAAATGTTCCTTTCATTTTAAAGTTTTACACGTTTAACCAAAATGATTATATACCCCTTAACCCACTGTAGTAAAAGCATTCAACAATTTCCCAGAAAGCACGGTACCAGATGTACAAGAGATCTATTGATGACAAAATACTATGCCTTGGTTTTGAATATCGCAAAACTAGCAGCCAACTATTGGCAGACAGAAAAATAGATAAGATAGAGAAAATAAATATCATAAAAGATGCGTATTCAATAATGCAGAGTTTATAGACAGCGTGTTTAAATCAAATGCTTGCATTATCAAATTAAAGAAGATCATGTTAAACATACATTTTACCGAAGAAAAAAAAAACTTATCCAGCGAAATAAATGTAACACACAGTAATATATCGTAAGTGTTCGTTACACATCATATATAACAGTAGTAAGCTTGTGTGTATGCATGGAAAATCACGTTTTCTTTTTATGTTGTTAAGTGTATTCTGAATGTAAATTTTGATCAGAAAACTCGAAATCGACCATTGTCTTTCGTCAGGACACACAGCACAATACACAATACACTTTTAATTAACCGTTTAACATGACCTTTTAACATGTTTACGTTCTTGTAAACTATGAGTGTGTTACATGGTAGTTTTCACGATGTTTTTAAATGTAACTTCGAGCTTATGTTTTCTTTATATATATATACATGTGTAGGTAATATAGCGCACAGAGAGCGCACTTCTATAGTAAACTTTGGGGGAGTGGTGGGGGCGTTATTTAGTTTACTATTAAAATCCGTGCCATATTCTGAAATTTTAAAGACCGACTCAAAACAAATTCAGGAAATGAAGCAGTTACAGAACACAGCCAATCAAACACACGCTTACAAAACAAGCAACAATTACAGGAAATGAAGCAGTCACAAAACACAGCCAATCAAACACACGCTTACAAATCAAACAACAATTACAGGAAATAAAGCAGTCACATAACACAGCCATCCAACACACGCTTACAAAACAAACAACAATTACATGAAATGAAGCAGTCACAGAACACAGCCATCCAACACACGCTTACAAAACAAACACCAATTACAGGAAATAAAGCAGTCACAAAACACAGCCATCCAACACACGCTTACAAAACAAACAACAGTTACATGAAATGAAGCAGTCACAGAACACAGCCAATCCAACACACGCTTACAAAACAAACAACAATTACAGGAAATGAAGCAGTCACAGAACACAGCCAATCAAACACACGCTTAAAAAAAACAATTACAGGAAATGAAGCCGTCACAGAACACAGCCAATCAAACACACGCTTAAAAAAAACAATTACAGGAAATGAAGCTGTCACAGAACACAGCCAATCGAACACACGCTTACAAAACAACAACAATTACAAGGAAATATAGAAGCAAAGTATGCGACACCACAAGCAAAATATGGGCTGACAATAGGGATAACGCCGTGGTACGGTCAGTGGTAAGGTATCGTCCACCTTGTTTGACGAGTTATTGCTTGCCGCATTGTTATCATCGCGTTCCTCTGTATCCCGTCTTGCAGAATCACAAATGTATTCGGTTATAAGGAAGGGAGACGCTATAGTTCAAGGCAATGTGTTTTGTATATTATTATTAACTTGTTTATAAACCCGTAAGGAAGAGTGTGTTGACTTACTAATAACATGATATTACCTCTCATGAACAGATTCAATAAAACCGAGACTGTTGTTTTTCTCTCTTATTTGTGCTTGTTGATTTCAAGAGATCCCATTTTCGTATTTATTGACATTCACACTAGCGTTTCTTTAGTGCTGTGTGGCGACTGTAAAAGGTTGCCCCGACTACAAATCAGTGGTGTTATTACTTACTGGTCCTATGGGATCATCAAGCCCAATCTGTATGGCTTTAAAGTGGAATACCGCTTATGCCGGTGCAATCGGGAGTCAGCCGTCAGAGCTGTTGCACCTAATATTACCTCCCATGAACAGACTCAATAAAACAGAGTCTGCTATTTTTCTCCTTTGTTTTTTTGTTTGTTGATTTCAAGGAATCTCCTTTTCAGTACGTATTACTACCTACACGCAATGTGTCATCCCTTATTTATTTGTAAATATTGTTTTACCTATATATTTGTAACATTATATATTTTTAATAATTGAAAAAAATCATCTCTCATTCTCATCTCTTTTCGAGCCCATTATGAAGTACGTGTCGACCTGTCGTATACCATGTGTTCGTTCGTTCGTTCGTTCGTTCGTTCATTCATTCATTCGTTCATCCATTTATTCATTCATTCAAATACATTCGTTCGTTTGTTCGTTCGTCCGTTCGTTCGTTCATTCGTCCGTTCGGTCGGTCGGTCGGTCGGTCGGTCATTCATTCATTCATTCATTCATTCATTCATTCATTCATTCATTCATTCATTCATTCATTCATTCATTCATTCGATCAATACTATATTTATTCGTTCGTTCAATCATCCATTCATTATTTAATACGTTCATTTATTCATTCATTCATTCATTCATTTCGTTTTTTTGTTGTGTTTTTTTGTGTTTTTTTCATAAATCTCTTCTACACATATGTACGTTTAGTCATTTAAAAATATTTACAATTTCAGAGTGCCGTCCTGGTGACCACCCACACCACGTGGATTTTACTGTACATATACATAACAAAGACTTATGGGCCCAACCGTAGTGCAATGGAAGGGCCTCGGGGTTCCCTGTACTAGGCAAGCATTCCCCAGGCAGGCGTCAGCCCAACCGTAGTGCAATGGAAGGGCCTCTTGCCTAGCACGGTATTTCCCTGTACCAGGTAAGTATTATTCATTTCGTTCATTTCTTTCATTTCATTTATTTCATTCTTATAAGGAAGTGACTATAAACATTGAATTGAATTGGGGTTTTAAGGCGCACCAACACATGAAAAGGTTATATGGCGCCTAAAAGGCATGCATTGAATTGAAGTTGTTTAACGGCTCATCAACACAGTTTAGGTTATTTAGAGCCGCCCCAGCGCCCCAGAGAGAGGGGGAGTATACATAGGAATCCGGGAACCTGCCCTACTCTTATTATCGAATAGATTCCTATGGTTCTTTAACGGGACCGCCCGGTTTACGTCCCC
Organism: Cyrtodaria siliqua; assembly: GCA_037043455.1. Taxonomy (NCBI): domain Eukaryota; kingdom Metazoa; phylum Mollusca; class Bivalvia; order Adapedonta; family Hiatellidae; genus Cyrtodaria; species Cyrtodaria siliqua. The sequence continues at coordinate 54,777 of JAWPHD010010683.1, forward strand.
ATCAGACGGACGAGGCTAAGGGAAAGTGTCTTGCCCAAGAACACACCGACGGAACTCAGTGGCACCACGGAGGATTGAACCCCTGGCCTCCGGTTACAAATCCGCCGCGCTACCGACTGCGCCACCCCAGCCCTCCTAAAAGGCATGAACATGCCAGGCTCATCTTCCATGTACATCGAGATAAAATATGGAAAATGGGCCTAGAACCTTCTCACCCTGAACTGCAGAGTTGCTGCAAATTCTATCGTAGAAACTCCATTTACTATAAACATGGATTTGTAATACATAGAACATATAACTTATAACTCAGATAAATGTATACAATTCAATTAAATAATGGGATTCCAAATACTAAATGAGTTGGCATCTTGCAGACCCCGTGCTTCACAATTATGTAAACTTCTTGTCAATGTCTCATTTCCTAATTCTGCCTCAGTTATGAAGTGTTGACAAGATCGAGTAAACAGAAACAGGTTTTTATTTCCTCCCTTATCAAGGTTCCTGTCTAGCAGTGACAGACGAGCACAGGCAATTTGTCCTCGTATAAAACACGTTTATTTATCGTCTGTGACAAAGCCAGGTGTTTCAAGGTAGAGCAACAGTGTTTATGATTTGTGATCCGACACCGAAGAGGATATAAATGGAAGTCTTTCTTGTTGGTTGTAATAAATAAAGAATATGTCGAGACGGAATTATACAAACGTAGAGTTTCTTTTATATAAAGACGGAAAAAAAAACAAGAAAAAACAACCTTAAATCTGGAATGAAGATTGATATAATTGTCATTTGTCCATGATTAAATCATTAAACAGAGAAAGTGTATAGTCGGAGGAAATGACTTTAACAAATGTGTTCATAAACAAACACGACTTCTGGTGAATTATTTATGTGTTCGTCATTAAAAGGACGCATGATAATTTCTCGATTCGAGAGGAACTCGCAGCGCTAAAAAAATTATCAGAGTAAAACTGCCTTTGAATGAAATTCATCAACTAAAAAGGGGAGGAGGAGGAGGAGGAGGGGTAGTAAGAAGTGGTAGTTGTAGTAGAAGTAGTAGTAGTCGTAGTCTTTGTCGTTGTCGTTGTCGTTGTCGTTGTCGTTGTCGTTGTCGTTGTCGTAGTTGTAGTCGTAGTCGTAGTCGTAGTCGTAGTCGTAGTCTTTGTCGTTGTCGTTGTCGTATTTGTAGTAGTAGTCGTAGTCTTTGTCGTTGTCGTTGTCGTAGTTGTAGTAGTAGTCTTTGTCGTTGTCGTTGTCGTTGTCGTAGTTGTAGTAGTAGTCTTTGTCGTTGTCGTTGTCGTTGTCGTTGTCGTAGTTGTAGTAGTAGTCTTTGTCGTTGTCGTTGTCGTTGTCGTAGTTGTAGTAGGAGTCGTTGTTGTAGTCGTAATCGTAGTCGTTGTCGTAGTAGAAGTAGTCGTAGTCGTTCTCGCAGTCGTAGTCTTTGTCGTAGTCGTAGTAGTAGTCGTTGTCGTAGTCGTTGTCTAGTCTTTGTCGTTGTCGTAGCCGTTTCCGGTGAGGTAAACACTTGTGTGAAATTCCTCTCGGATATTTTGATGTTTTATATGTGTTCTGGACATAATTTGTATGGATATTTGCGGAGTGTATGAAGTTAAGTGCTATTTTAATATTACCTGATAAGTATTTTGAAAAAATATTGTGTCTTAATAAGACATTTTGAAGATTTTTCGAACATTACTTGATTGTTGTAAACAGAAAACCATTAGCGACGTCCTTAGCTAATCGCGCAACTACAATGGCCGAAGGCAATAGCCGCGACATACACTCATTGGGAGAATAATACACAGGGTAAAGTTTACACCCAATTATCAGCAGTCAAACTAAATGCACTATATGATAACGACAGCAGCGACTCGAGTCAAAACATAATCTGGGGCGAGTCACAGTGTTACAATGATTGGGATAATAAAGATGAATATGTCTCGTGGATGGATACTCTGCCTGAAGCGCAAGTACTGTCGTACAGCCAAGTGGTACAAAAAGAGTCCACATCACAACCTTCTGGAGAACTTCTACAGCACCATGACGATTTTTCATCCCAGCCATTCTCGAATCAAGGCATTTTTAATACTCTAGACCATGACTTGAAAAACTTGAGTAAGGACATATACATCGAAACATTATTGAAACACACAAATTCGTGTGATGAAGCAATTTCATGGTACAGAACCATCCTTACCAAAAGAGCAAGCGTATTATCGAACTGTCCCCAAGGGACATTGGTCGCACGGAAAACTACAAAAGCAGGAACAAGTGTGAAGAAGAATGCACTCGATTGCTTTTGGATTCAAAACGTCATTGACAACGGCGATCCTAAGGCACTCAATGACATATTCTGCAAAAGAAAAGCGTCAAAATCTGAACCTGAAAGTTACGGCGGGTCGACTCCGATTGTGGACATTAAGTCGATCCGACTAGAAATTGCAGGTCTAAAGTCAGATATTGGACTCATAAAACAGGAAGTAGCTGAGTTAAAAGAACAGACAATAAAAGATAAAGAGACAATAAAAGAGCTTGAAAGGGAAATTAAGGCAATACAAAATTCAGATAAGATACATCCGAACACCCGACCCAAGAATGACGCTTCCAATTCCCCCAAAGGTACCAGAACGGTTCTAGACACAGAAAACAAATCTACGGGAAATACAGGGCTAGATAACGACTTTCAGAGAGACTGTATAAAATTCAAATCCCCTGAAGTAAACGTCTCGAAAAAGGAAAACCAAAGGAGTGATTGTACGAAATCGAAATCAGCAATACCGACAAGCACACTCATATACAATGTTGAAAAACGGCGGTTTGAAAGAGTGACTTCGAGCAAGGAGGTACCAGTGACAAATCCAGGAAGCACCGATAGTACAGCAAACGAAATATCATCAAAGAAAACCAATGGCAGCGAAGATATTCAATAGAAGAGAGAACAGGATACGAACGATACATATAGCATTGAAGTTAGACGTTCTCTTGCAGAGAGACTGCAACGAGAAAGCAATATTAAAACAAAAAATAATAATATTGTTAAGCATGGTAATTATTCCACATATTCTTGCAGCAGTCCTGTGACTGAGGGTGATATCAACGAAAATGACAAAACAGCTGAAGAACCGGCATTCGAGGGTATTGCCGGTAGAAAAACTCGGCGATACTACATTGGTGGGATATCATCACGATCTAACAAAGCTGGATTAAGACTTTTCCTTAAAGACAATGGAATAAAGCCGCAGGCGATCCATATGTTTGAAAGTAAAAATGATGACCTTGCGGCTAAGCTGACAGTTTATTCCAACCAGAGCAGCATGGTCGAAAACAAGTACTTTTGGCCAAGAAATATGTACTGTCGGGTTTGGCATAATGTCAATCAGAAGTCATAACTAAACCATAACAGCTATTGGTAATACATGTACAATTTTGACTCAGCCATGGCTAATCAAGTATTATGGACAATTATACGTATCGTTGTATTTTGTATGTTTAAGTCACATGAATCTTTGAGTTGCAATCTGCTTACTTGGAATGTGAGAGGAATCATGTCCTCTGCTTCAAGTATAAGTTGTTTATTAGATAAATATGACATTGACTTAGCTCTAATATCCGAGCACAAACTTAAACCCGAGCACAGTTCAGTTCTTGACTCAATAGATAGTAAGTACATATCGACGTCTATATGCGACTCATCTCACATTCCAAGCGCGAGATGCGGCAAAGGTGGAGTTTGTATTATATACAAAAAAGAATGTCAGTTCAAGGTAAAACCTATGCAGGCTTTTCCGAGTGACAGAATTGTAGGTGTGGAAATAATTCAGTCAAACTGCTGTATTCCTATCTATATTTTTGCTATATATATGCCATCGGTGAACTACGATATCAGTGTATATAAATAATGTATGAGTACGATGAAAGGCATATACGAGGCTTATTCGCAACAGGGGCGTGTTATAATTTGCGGTGATGTCAATATTTCCATTGATAATAACACACTTTGTCAGCATACTAGTAGTGAACGAAGTAACGTATTTAAAGCATTCATAGAGATGTGCAACATTACTGTTATAACAACTTCAGGGGTGCCATATACATTTCGTCCCACTCAGAAAATTTTAGACTGCGTGCTTATAGCCAAAGAGCAAAGCCATGTAGTAATTGAAAATAGGGTGACTGATGATGAACTGTGCACCGTATCCGACCACCTACCAATCCTTACGAAACTAAGGATACCAATATCGCGTTACCAGTTGGCAATACAACTAATATAGCCTGGAATAAGAGCACACCAGGAGAGATTTCTAATAATAAATTACAAGGTAGCGTTGAGGCAACAACTCGAGGTTGCCAATTTGACAGAAGCTCAAATGACCATAAATAGTAAAAGCGATATAGACAATTTTGCCGATTTTATAACAAAAACAATACACATTGCCGCTTTCGGTACCTTAAAAGTTTCTAAATTTGATAAACACTCAAAACCCTACTGGACCCCCGAGGTAAAAATGGCGCATACGTTACAAAGGCAAAAGCGTGCCGAATGGATACGTATAGGGAAACCACGCGGAAATGAACACGATTCATATTGGTATTACAAAGCCGCAAAAAGCAGGTTTAGAAAAGTTCAAAATCAAGCGATATTAAATGCAGAAAGAAAATATTATGACGATCTGAATAATGCAGCAGACTGTGATTTCAAGCTATTTTGGCAACTTGTTAACACACGCTGAAGGAAAAAACGCGAAACAATAGTAGAAATATATGACCAAAGTAGTAAAGCGTTAAAAAGCGACCCAGAAAGTATTACTACAGTATTTAGAAACTATTAAGCGTCTTTATTAATTCCATCTAATTGTGATTATGACGACGAGTTTAAATGCAAAGTAGAAAGAGAAGTGAACGACTATGTGAAGTCTGATCATGCTAATGACAACCCAGAACTAAGCTGTCCTATTAATTTAGAGGAGTTACAAAGCATTGTAAGAACAAAATTAAAAGTTCGAAAAGCACCGTCAACTGATAACATAGTAAATGAGCACATTATACACGGTGGTAGTAGCATTCTAGAGTACCTTAAATTGTTATTTGATAAAATGATTGAACACGAATATTCCCCTTATAGCTTCCGGATTGGAATAATAATCCCTATTCACAAGGAATAGGGAGTATTAAGGAATAGGGAGTTTAAGGAATAGGGAGTATTAAGGAATAGGGAGTATTAAGCTAAAGGAGCGTCCCGATAGTTACAGACCTGTTACTCTATTGTCAGTTCTCTACAAGCTTTTTGAAGCTGTAGTTAAGGGAAGATTAAATACATGGAGTCATCTTAAGTGCATTCCGTTTCCTAATAAGCAACAGAACGGCTATCAAGAACTTCTAGGCTCTATAACAGTTTCTTTTCATATGCAAGAAACAATTCTGCACAATAAAGAGCACGACAGTAACACTTATGCAGCTATTCTAGATGCATCTAATGCGTACGATAACGTATGGCACGATGGCCTATTTAGTAAAATGAGGCAATTCTGGTATCGGTGGAAAACTCTTGGACACTCTAATTTATACTTACAGAACTATGTTTAGCTGTGTAATGGTTAATGGTATAGAATCAGAACTTTTCTCGGTGATGCAAGGAATCCGTCAGGGTGGCGTTCTCTCCAGTTGGCTCTATCTTGTTTACATAAACGACCTTCTAGAAGAATTGCAATGTTCATCACTTGGTTCTTATATTGGTTTAATAAATTGTGGAAACCCCACTCTGGCTGACGACCTGACACTCCTAGCTCCAAACGTAGACAGTCTAAGAAAAATGTTAACTATTGTTAAAATGTATTCTCAGAAATGGAGATTTTCATTTAATCCCTCCAAATGTCGAGTGATTTTATTTTCTAAAAGCAATGAAGTGATTTCAAGTCCAATAACATTTGGTACTATGGATTTAAAGCAAACCGTTTTCACTAAGCATGTTGGTATAGAATTAAATGCTTTACTTCAATGCGGCACTGCTATAGACAGCCGTTGTGATAAAGGACGTGCTTCTCTGTTTTCGATTTTGTCACTGGATCCACATAGAGGAACAATTAAACCACTAATTGTTTCGTCGATAGTAGAGAAAATTATATTTCCAACGTTGCTGTATGGGTGCTAGCTTTGGCATAATATGTCTGTCAAAAATTTGCTTCAGCTTGAAAAAATGAAACGGTTGTCAGCAAAAGTAATTCAAAAGTTTCCTATGCGCACGCGCACCGACATGGCTCTTTCCATGCTCGGGTGGTTACCACTTATATCCGATATTGATAAACGAAAACTAAGCTTTTTACAGAAATTGTGTACACTACCGACACATTTACTGTGCAAACAGATTTTCAGTCTGAGACTTAACTTGTTTATGCTGCAGGGATGTACAAATCAGTATGGGTTCATCCCTGACATATGCGAGATTCTCGTTACGTATAGGCTATTTGATTACTTATTGTCTTCCTTATCGAATGCACAATTTCCATCTAAATCAAGATGGAAAATAATTGTTAATAACGCTGTTAAATCATTTTATACGACAGAATGGGTTGACAAAATATCAAGTGATGATGATTTTACGCGATTCATAAATCTACATAATTCAGTAGCACCAGCCTTAATCTGGAAGGTTCCGGTCTCTGTTTGTAACCTCTACAATAAATTCAAAATTGCTCCGCTCGGTCTTGGGTAGCATGCGTAACGTCTAGCTTCCTGTCTTTTAGATGCATACTTTGCAATAGCATAACGAAAGATTTACCTAAACACGTTACCGTCGAATGCATCGGTTTTATAGACGAAATGAATGAATTCGCCGTTTCTGTGAATAATATTTGTCGAACAATATTTCCCGTGCTCGAACTTCTGACAAAAGAAGAACTATTTCAAACCTGTTTAGGTAGCAAAACATATCTTAGGATGGAAGAAATAAAGCACGAACAGTTTTTTTACATCTCTACTGTACTTATTATTACAAATTTAAAAATGTATGTGCATTTGTCTCAGAGGAACCTATACCAGTAAAAGTATTATGTATCAGAGAGACCCTAACAACAGTAATATCAACAGTAAAGAAAATCGCGGTTGTATATAAGATAGCTACATAGTAGTATACTGATCATTGAATACAGTCTTTAGCGAGTTTCGCTAAACATTTCGATAATTTTCGGTCCTTTCGGCTAAAGACATAACGTATACTATTTGTAATTAAATCATACACTAATTGAACGTCGTGGACCCACCTTTCAAGTCAAGGAAAGGTGTTTCAAACGATTGACGCAATTTCTACAAGTATGTATCACACATTTGTTATGTTTTCTTTTGTTTTTATGTATATATATAAATCATACATGAATTGAACGTCGTGGATACACATTTCAAGACAGTGTTCCAAAAGATTGCAAACAATTTCTACAAGTATGAATCACTGTTAGAAACTCTTCACCTCTTTGCATTCGTTTATTTACTATTATTTTGTTCTCATCATATGACATGCAATTACTACTGTATTCCATATGTACCTAATTGTTAATATGTGTATTTGTAATCTCTGTAAAAGAGGAATTAAAGAGTATATATAGTTGTAGTAGTCGTTGTAGTAGTAGTAGTAGTAGTAGTAGTCGTAGTCGTTGTCGTCGTCGTAGTAGTAGTAGTAGTAGTAGTAGTAGTAGTAGTAGTCGTAGTAGTAGTAGTCGTAGTAGTAGTAGTAGTCGTCGTAGTAGTCGTAGTAGTTGTAGTAGTCGTTGTCGTAGTCGTTGTAGTAGTCGTAGTAGTAGTCGTTGTCGTAGTAGTAGTAGTAGTCGTCGTAGTAGTCGTAGTCGTAGTAGTTGTAGTAGTCGTTGTCGTAGTCGTTGTAGTAGTCGTTGTCGTAGTAGTTGTAGTAGTCGTTGTCGTAGTCGTTGTCGTAGTCGTTGTAGTAGTCGTAGTCGTAGTAGTCGTAGTAGTCGTAGTAGTCGTAGTCGTAGTCGTAGTAGTAGTAGTAGTAGTAGTAGTAGTAGTCGTTGTAGTAGTAGTAGTAGTAGTAGTAGTCGTAGTCGTAGTCGTCGTAGTAGTAGTAGTAGTAGTAGTAGTAGTCGTTGTAGTAGTAGTAGTAGTAGTAGTCGTAGTCGTAGTCGTCGTAGTAGTAGTAGTAGTAGTAGTAGTAGTAGTAGTAGTAGTAGTAGTCGTTGTAATAGTAGTAGTAGTAGTAGTAGTAGTAGTCGTTGTCGTAGTAGTAGTAGTAGTAGTCGTAGTAGAAGTAGTCGTAGTAGTAGTAGTAGTCGTCGTAGTAGTCGTATTAGTAGTCGTTGTCGTAGTAGTTGTAGTAGTCGTTGTAGTAGTCGTAGTCGTAGTAGTCGTAGTCGTAGTAGTTGTAGTAGTCGTAGTAGTAGTCGTTGTCGTAGTAGTAGTAGTAGTCGTCGTAGTAGTCGTAGTCGTAGTAGTTGTAGTAGTCGTTGTCGTAGTCGTTGTAGTAGTCGTAGTAGTAGTCGTTGTCGTAGTAGCTGTAGTAGTCGTAGTAGTAGTCGTTGTCGTAGTCGTTGTCGTAGTCGTAGTCGTAGTAGTCGTAGTCGTCGTAGTAGTAGTAGTAGTAGTAGTAGTAGTAGTAGTAGTAGTCGTTGTAGTAGTAGTAGTAGTAGTAGTCGTAGTCGTAGTAGTAGTAGTAGTAGTAGTAGTCGTAGTCGTAGTCGTAGTCGTCGTAGTAGTAGTAGTAGTAGTAGTAGTAGTAGTAGTAGTAGTCGTTGTAGTAGTAGTAGTAGTAGTAGTAGTAGTAGTCGTTGTCGTAGTAGTAGTAGTAGTAGTAGTAGTAGTAGTAGTAGTAGTAGAAGTAGTAGTAGTCGTAGTTGTAGTAATAGTTGTAGTAGTCGTAGTAGTAGTTGTAGTAGTCGTCGTAGTAGTCGTAGTCGTTGTCGTAGTCGTTGTCGTAGTCGTAGTCGTAGTCGTTGTCGTTGTCATAGTCGTTGTCGTTATCGAAGTCGTTGTCGTAGCCGTAGTAATTAATTTATTAATGAGCAACTAAGCTAACCAGATAATAGAGTAATACACAATTCCAGTTAAATAGCTTCATTTACTCTGTGTAATAAATTCAATGTAACATAGCAGTGACTGAGTGTCGTCTTAACATAAACCGTTATGTCAATAGTTACTTTTCATTAAACATCGATTACCGCTTATGTCAAAGTGTAATTATACAGTGCACTTACGGTGACATAGTGGGTGGCCGCAGCATGGGGCTATCTTAACAATACAGCATGGTAAGCTCAAACCTGCACCACAAGTGATGTGTAAGCCTTTATTGCAAGAAACGCGCATTTTAATATAAATTTTAAATTTAAATATGTAGACTAAACCTAGCAAATAAATTAATCAATACAAACAGCATCAGAGACTATATAGGGAAAATACAAAGGATATAAAAGGACTATGGTGTGTACGTCATACTGTGCAATAGGAAATGAAATCTATACTTACGGTCAATGAAAACGCACCATTATATGAAATCTATACTGACGGTTAATGAAAACGCACCATCAACTCCATATGATGTGTTGATGAGCCGTGAAACAACATTCAAGTTCAATTCAAGTCTATATGAGTATGCTGTTGGATTATTCGCAACTTTGATTATTCAAAACTTTGGAATAAAAGTGCTGAACTAATGTTTTATTAAGTATTTAATATTGATACCCAACCTGTCTTCTTTCATGCTTATTAGTGGGGTTTAATGACAAGCAGTTACGCAGTTATTTAACTTGTCATTTAACATTGTTTAATATGGATAATCAAGAAAAGAAAACTGTTCCATTAAATTTCAACAGGATCCTTCTTATCGCTCTATTTCTCAAATATACTCTCGTACTCGCCGCCATTTACTACTTACCTGTATTCGCTTTATCGGAGTTTATCGAGGTCTTATCAGTTGGGTACTTTTAGAAGCAAAAACACGCAGATTCTGTCAAAATGAATCATGTAGCCTATGTTATTAATTACGGTCCGACGGTGTTTGTGATTTTAATTATGGGTCCATCAATATTAATTATTCGTGTTTTAACATCCTTGTTCTTTTTATCGATCAAACAAATTTATATGATTATCGGCACTAAATATTCATTATCGGCATTTGAAATCATATACGCGTGTTTGTTTCGCTAAATATATAATTAATTAACTGCGTCGGAAGACCCTTTAATGTTAAACTTTTAAAGACAGACAGACAGACAGACAGACTTTTTATTCAGACTTGTACAAAGTACATCGTCTACAATACATACATATTAGCATATATGATGTCAACGTATATATACAAGTAAATGATGAAATATATACAAATGGTATAATTAATCATTTCATTATTATTGTTATTATTATTATTATGTAGTATAATAAATAAGAGTAGGAGGTTGAACTAAGTAACTACCTTTCAATAGTTAATAAAGCGTTTCTTAATACAATTGATTCTTTAACATATAACAGAAGTTTTATTATTTTTTGTCATGTGATTTCAATGGTGAAATATATACAAATGGTATAATTTATCATTTCATTATTATTATTATTATTATGTAGTATAGTAAATAAGAGTAGGAGGTTGAACTAAGTAACTACCTTTCAATAGTTAATAATGCGTTTCTTAATATAATTGATTCTTTAACATATAACGAAAGTTTTATTATTTCTATCTTGTCATGTGATTTCAGTAACTCCAAATATTTGAAAACAGAAGGACGTTTGTAATAACAACGTTTTAAGTATTTCTTTCTAATATCAATATAACAAGGACAAATACATACAAAATGAAATTCATCTTCTATATCTAAACTATTACAAATTAGGCAATATCTTTCTTCACGAAGTGTTTTATTGCTGGCATATCTACCAGTCTGTATTCTGAGTGGATGCACAGATAGTCTAAGTCTAGTAAAATATAGACGTAAACTTCTTGGCAAAATATCTAAATATGTTTCATATTCCAAACTAGTTTTAATATCTTTGTACAATGTTAACACAGAACTGTTGTTTAAGGTACCACACCAATTTTGTTTAAAGGCATCTAAAACTCTAATTCTAAAGTCATACAAAAAAACGTCACTGTTTATATAAGACGCATTATCGAATACATAAGAAAAACCGTAATCATCTAGTAATTTCTTAACACTGCTAACCCAGTTCGTTTTTCCGCTATTACAGTCCTGTAAAGCGTGTCCATACACAGTCTTTAGAATGATATTGTCAGTATTTATTACTTTCAACCAATATTTCATAATTCTTATATATCTATTAACATATAGGGGATATCTTCCAAGTTCACCATACACAGCTGCATTGCATGTATTAGGTAGTACCTTGAATAACCTTTTGCAAAATTTTAAATGAATTCTTTCAATTTCTTTAGATTTAGTATTGCCCCAAATCTCACATGCATAACTAAGAACAGACACAACAAAGGCATTGAACAACTGACATAAAGTTTTAGGACTCAAATCATATACTTTACATTTACATAATAAAACATTCATTGCCTTAAGAGCTTTACCAACTAAATGCTCCTGATTAAGAGCGAAATTTCCAGTATAATTGAAAATATTCCCTAAATAGTTAAAATCATTCACTACGTTGATAACGTCTCCATTGTAGGTCCAATGCTCACTGGCTAATAACCCGCCACGTTTACGAAAAACCATAATTTTAGTTTTGGCAATATTTACTTTAAGTCCCCACGAATCGCAATAATTATTTAATGTATCTAAATGTACTTGTATTTCAGCAGGTGTTTTTCCTACAATGGCCATGTCATCCGCAAATAGCAATAACATTAGTACTATATCATCTAATTGCAAACCTGAATCTATATTATTTTGCAAATATAACTCCAAATCTTCAACAAAAAGAGAAAACAAAAGAGGGGACATTACCTCCCCTTGACGTAAGCCAACAGCATAATTAAAATAATCAGTATAATTAGCACAGGATTTGACACATGATTTGACTTTTTGGTACATATTGCGTATAATTCTAAGTAATTTGCCATTAATACCACATCTATACATCTATACATCTTAAGCCATAATGCATTTCTATAAATAGAATCAAAACATTTCATCAAATCGACAAAAATAACATACAATCGTTTGTTTTCATTCAAGTATTTTTGGACTAATGACATAAGTATAAAAATCGCATCAACAGTGGATTTTCCTTTCCGAAATAAAGTAATCTTACATAGTTTACAGAAATTAATTACTTCATAACAAATAACACCAACAGTTATGGAAGAGGAGTGGTCGGCATTTAACGTAATCATTGTCGTACTTTTTTTCTCAATTCTTTTATTCGGCATACTGTAAAGAAGACGTTATAATACGGTACCCTGTGGCTATTTAGATCAAAGAGGCCATAAATCACAAACACTGGCTGCCCGTGGTGTGTTGACATCAGATAATTGTGAAAAATTATTTATTTATTTTTTTATTTATGTTATGCATTAGAAATTAGAATTACATGGAATCATAGACAACAATACCGTGGTACGGATGTCTATGACAGGCCTGCCAAATCTCCGGATAAAATCCGGATTTTCAGATGCTCTCCGGATCTCCGAATCTCCGGATTTTTTATCAAAACAAAATGTTCATGATCTTACAGCTATATTTTCACAGTTTATCAGCTATTTCCCGAATTGGTCCTGTTACGCCCCCTAGTCAGAGGAGTATTTGCAAGTGCAAAATCAGCGGGGGTCATCCGTGTAATGCACTGACTGAATATACAATTAACACCTAAGGACATAATTAGTTCCTTCAGTGACATAACGACACGTGCAATAACAGCAATATATCTGTGACTTCTTTAATTGGTCAAGCTAACTGAAATCGCAAGTGTGAGGAACTAGCAACTCCTAGTGTGTGGTACCACTATAACAACTGCTGCCGTGTACGATGATAGAACTTGTATAATAGTTATGAAGACGTTGTATTTGCATTAATAAAGCATCTGTTTAGAGAAGTGCACTTTCATAAAAATTGTGGTAGAAATTAAAGTCTTTCCAAACAGTATTTATATCCATGGTCTTTCTAATAGAATTACTATGCAAATTTATTATTTTCTATAACTATCAAACAATGCATCAATTTGTATTAATTGCATAAATAATTTAAATTCGCACTTTAAAAATCAAGTCGCGCGCTCCAAATTTTCGTTTAAAAATGTTCTTCGCACGCTTTAAATCTTAAATTTTAAAAATCTCAGGATTTTATGTTAAAAAGTTTTGGTAGGCCTTCTATAAAAAATAAGCCACTATTAGATAAGTAGACCATAAATAAATATAAGTAGGCCATATATATGACAGGGCTAATGGTTTGTTTTGAAATTTTAATTTGAAATTATGTATTTGATGTCACATTATAAAAACACTGTCCTGCAGAAAAACACTGCTTTAAAACAATTTACTAAACACAGGAATTATGATCTTTGAGTAAGGTCAAGAACATCGACAAGATCACAAGGTAACGAGGGAATTCAATAATCTGACAGTTCATATTGAGACAACTTTCCCACATTATAATACGTCTTAAATGTGTCTATAATCAAACACTGTACATGGTCATTTATTAATAGATCCTGCACTGTACACTCACGAAACAGTATTATTCTCGAGACCCCTTTACGACAGAGAGATTTGATAGTCGCAAAACGGTCACGGCCTGAATAGGTCGAAAAAAAAGAAAATCATTAATAACTTCTGCTCGTCTAAACATTTTATGACGAAATTTTCAGATTATCTTATTTGGGGCATTTCTGTTAGTTTGATCTACATTTTTAGTAAAAATTCTTTATTTTATTTTTTACATCGGTTGTTATCGTAATTGTATGGTCATTTTATTTTTAAAATTACCCATTATCGCACTTGGTTAATCAACACAAAATTATACACAATGCACAAGTCAAAACTTTGTCGACTTCTGACAGTATTATGCAAGGAATGTTTCCGAGAACATGATTTCATGTGCGATGTAACTGAAGGAAGCCGGAAATGCACATGCACATGCATTTCGTAACGACAATGTGAAATGCACTTTATCCAGATACACACGTAAACATGATAATATAGAGATACATGTCGACTCGTTATATGGGGTATATCATATTTTGCACAAAATGCCTCAAATTTAATTTTTAAAATAATTTGTTTTGTGGTGTGCTTTCATTAGACCGTGACTAAAGCTTAAGACAACTCTGGAATCATTTATTTCGGTCATTTAACAATTCAGAAGACGTTCTTGATAAAATTTGCCATAAATGTCAAGTTTCAACTGTATGTATAAGTACTTTTGACTTCTCAACACTATATACAACCTTACCACATCACCTTTACAAATATAAGCTCTATATTGCTCTCATTCAAAATACTTTCGATAGAGAAAAACTACATTTTAGTTTAGATAATTGCACTATGAAGACATGCCAAGAAGTTTGTGAAGCACTCATTTTTCTTATTAGATAATATTTTCGTCAGGTATGGAACCACCGTTTATAGACACATTTTTCGTATCTCTATGTGTACGAACTGTGCCCCTCTTTGCAAATTTGCTCTTGTATTGCTATGAAAGAGATTTCATGTTGAGTCTTTCATCCGATACTCAGGCAGATGTAAATGAAACCTTTAATGACACCTCTCGGTATTTGGATGACATATTGAACATTGACAGTACTTTATTTTCTATTATGGTTAATACTATCTATCCTAAAGAACTTCAACTCAGCAAGGCTAACATTTATGATATTGTTGCTTATTTTCTTGATTTACATCCCCCTATTAAAAATCGTGAAATAATTAGTAAGAGAGATGATTTTTTATCTTTCCTTATATAATATATACATGATCATTTATGTGCTTTACTTATCTTGACTATTAATACTGCTTTGTTTGTTAGAGAACACAACCTGATAGGGTTATCTTTATTTACACTGTCCCATTTTACTGGGATGACAATAGGGTAAGAGTGAGGTTTGGTGCACCCTGGTTTAAACCACCAGCGGCCTTTTTTACCACTGACCGTTCCAAGACGGTATCCTATTGTGGTCCTTGAATACATTTCCTGTTCGATTTTTCTATTTTCTTTTACATATATGTACAATTACTACTCCATGCCAATGGTGTGGTGGTCCCTAGTTCCTGACTCTTACTGCTTGCACAATTCACGTTGAAGAGCAATGCATAATTTGTATGCATCAGGTAAATACCGCACATGTTATCAGGTTGTCTAAATATCAAACGTTAACGTGTGTGATAGTGACCTAATTAATCTAGCATTATATATAATATTGGCATTTTAATGTCAAGTGTTTTTTTATTTGTTATCACTTAAATGACAGAAAAGTGTTTTGCATACGTACAAATGTGTTTTAGGTGACACGTAAATCACTTGCATAAAATGATCAGGTGCAAGTACGATTAGGCTTCAAATCAATATATACTTAACCAAATTGCTAAGTATCAACCTAAGAATATGTCAATAATATTCTCATTGTTTTGTGTATTTTGAGCTTGATTAGAGATATGGTTAAACTGCAAAATAACGAGTGTAAATAGTCTGCTCTGGTTGCATGAACATATTTTAATACTTTTAAGTCAATGTGTTTTCTTAAAAATAAGTTATAACACTTATACAACTGGGTATATAGGATTTAAGTACTTCGAATTAGTGAAGCTTTCGATGTTCCTTAGATTCTAAAATATGCCAGATAAAATTATTTTGACATCAGGTTTTACTAGCATTACCACTACAAATGCGTTTGCAAAAGAAATTTTCGAAATATTTAATGTTAACGCTGAATTACAGTTACTTGAATTTCAAACAATATTCAGTGTAAAGGGAGGTAATTTAAGATTATCCATATTTCATTTTTTTATAGACGGAAAATCTGCGATAAATGGCTCAATTTTTTATATTTTTTTATATTATTTCATACCAATTTGAAGAATTTTATATCTTTAAGCGATCTTTGACTCATGTTATGTGTTTTATCAGTAATTTCATGTTTTCATATAAAGGGAGGGTAACTCTCAAAAGATGTAACAATTTAAAACAAAAAATCAATGTTTTACAAACTATGGGTAAAAACAAAATTTTCGTAAAAGTTCAAACAATGTGACAGTTATGAAACTCTTCAAAAATGTTTTCATGTATTCATAATCAAATTCATTGAGCAAAACAGAAGAAGAAGAAGAAGAAGAAGAAGAAGAAGAAGAAGAAGAAGAAGAAGAAGAAGAAGGAAGAAGAAGAAGAAGAAGAAGAAGAAGAAGAAGAAGAAGAAGAAGAAAAAAAAGAAGAAGAAGAAAAAAAAAGGAAAAGAAGAACGCTCGTCAGCCTCGTCGTATGTAATTTGCGCCTTACACACGTCACCTATAAAGTGCGTGGTGAGATATCAGAAACAATGTTGCATTTCAAATGAACATACAAGGAAACATACAACAATTAAAGGTCACTTATTATAACATGCCTTTTTCGCATTGAAATGAACGAAATCACTCGCTCACGTACTTTTAATTGCTATAATTGGGAACAATATGTTGGTTAATGAATAATAAATTTACGGGAACAAAGTTATTACAAAAATGACCTTACCTTAATTTCAAAATCTCGATTAACCAATATCCGGTAAGGCTAAATCCGATTGATTTGCAATGGTCCCATGCATATTATATTTACTCACGTTTATATTATAAGTGAAGTGTCAATCATGTGTTTATGCGCGTTTGTACCAGTGTATGTTCTCACAGAACGGTAAACGTCACTCTATGCGATAGCCACCACCATTCACAGCATATTGTTTCGTAAGGAATTCATTTTAGAATGTTCCAGTAAAATCCTCTGTTGCTCTTTCATTTCATTAATCCAATAAAAGTGTATCTTTATCAGTGGCATAAAATACAGAACATACAGAAAAACACACTCCCATTGAATTCACAAAATGTTTTAATTAAACAAGTGAAATTGATTCGTTGCGTATGGCGATACACACATATCATTCGTAAGTATTTTGTGCCAGTGTCATATAAAAGAGAGGTATAAAAGTCGAACAGAAAATGTAGCTTTCGCACAACAATTACAATGTTAGTAAGAAGCAAAAATGATAGTTGATAACTGACGGACGGTTAAAGGGAATGTAGGCATACAACCAAACAGTTAAAGGGAATGTAGGCATACAACCAAACAATCGTTATTATTGGCAGTTCTGTTCGGATGTGTCGCTACATTTACGTTTAATAATGTTTAAATTGGTATCATCTTTGAAAAAGAGTATGATACTGGACCTTTGGAAACGGCCGAGCACGACACATACGAAATATTGCAGTCTCGTTTTGATTCAGACTGTTCATAAGCGGTAGTGAAATATGCTAGCTACCGCTCACGCCCTCTCGCCCCGGGTTGAGCAGAACTCAATATTGATAACAATCAAAGTTTCAGAATTTTAACCATCCCGAAGATGGCAAGCAATAGGCGGTGGATATAGCAATATTTGTATCTTTATTTCATCCCCTATATCCAGCGGAGTATGGTCCCAGAATCTAATAAAATTGTATGCCCCGAGGAGCGAAATAAACAATAAGGAATTTAGTTGGGAGCAGCGGTTATGAAGCCTGCGTATCACAAGTAACAGCAAAAAATACTAAATAAAAAAACAGACAACATATCCTATGAGTGGTTAAACAATACCCAGAGCCTTTTATCGGCCGGATTAGTGGAACCACCGAATCGAAAATTAAGTAAGAAAACAAAAGAAATTGAAAATGTACCACCGATCACTAAATATAAGTATCGAGCTCAGCGATCTCCAAAGATCGAATGAATAACAGTACTGATTGCAAGCGCGGGGAGACGTTTTACTGCCGCCACACTGCACAAGCAACGCCACTGTGCTATAAAAAAAGAGTATGATAATGGACATTTGGAAATGGCCGAGAAGCAATCAAACTCAAACTCATCTGCGTACACACTACATTTAATCACCGACATTTTTGAAAGTATACGCAGCCTACACCACAATCCCAAAACTTGTTTGACTCTTTAATGCTCCCGCGGGGACATATACTATTTTTGGGGCGCTTGTTTCAGCCAAAGGTTTGTTTTTATTTTTCAGACAAAATTCAACTGGTAGGTAAATACGTTGTATATCATTAAAACAGGCATTTTAGTGGTAAATAAAAATACAGTTCTTTTCAAAATCGGTTGGGAAATAAAATTTCACATGCGAAAGTTTTTGATAGGCATTTTCAATGCAAACTTCTGAGTGCTGCAAAAAAAATGAGGAAAAATTTGTTGTTTTTACAATTGCTAACAAGAAATGATTTTATTGTGTTACATAAACATGAATTAAGACACGCTGAACGTTTTATAGCAAACATTTAAGGCTAACTGAAGTTATCTGAGTTTTCTTAATTTTCTGATGTCCCAGCAACAAGGAGTTAACTTGGAAAAAGCATTTTGACTGTAATAAATTTATTTCTTAACCGATTTTCAGAACTATGATAGTTTTATTTACGACTAAAAATTCCAGTTCAAGTGATGTATAATTTATGTACGTATTTATTTATTAGAATTTCTCATGTAATTGCTAAACTATATTCGGCTGAAACAAGAGCTCCGAACAACAGGGTATTCATAGAATTATTAACGACGCGGACGTATCTTAATTTGTTTCGAAAGAATCAATATATTTTAATCATTTTATGAGCATAATATTATATACATTTATGCATCCTCATTCGTGATAACGTCATAAATGCCCCCAATATTTGAAAACCACCTCGCTCTATCAAGTATTATACAAGACTGTCTTTAGTTTATAAAATCATTTAATAATGCCAATATATTTGGGTTGAAATCATGTATAATACCAATATGTGTGGGGTTGTATGGGGGAGGTTGTATTTTGTTCAGTCATAAGACATCCGATAAATTACAAGATTAAACTACAGCTTTATTACGAAATTATCGTATTGTATCAGATTACCATGGTCGTTCCAGTGCGGTAGCCCTATTGTCAACCCTTTAGTGTTTGTGACGTCATATGCCATTATTTCTTATTAATATCGCAATTCCTGTTCGACTTTTATACTTATTCCTAGACTCAATAAAACCGCGTCTGCTCCTTTTATCTCTTGTTTCAATTACTAGCGTTTCTTTAGTGCCGTGTGGCGGCCGTAAAAAGTCGCCCAACTACAGATCAGTAGTGTTCTTATTTACTGGTCCTTTGGGATCATCAATCCCAATATGTGTGGCTTTAAAGTATTATATCGCTTAAGCCGGTGCTAGGAGGCGCGAAAGGTGTTGCACTTTACATTACCTCTCATGAACAGACTCAATAAAACCGAGTCTGCTACTTGTATTTCTTGTTTGTGTTTGTTGCTTCCAAGAGATCCAATTTTCAGTATTTATTTCTAGGTTTGTTAAACTAAAGAAAGGCAAAATCGTTACATAGTACACAATGTCATTAATCATGACGATCCCTAATTCAATAATAAGATTTAAATCACCGTGGAGAGGTTATAAATTACTGATTCTTACAATTCTACACATATAATATAAAAAATATTAACTAACATTAACTGGTCCCGCCTTAATACCATTACGCGATTGGAAAGCTTATATTAGCAAGATTTTATAACGGATATTTCGACAATAAAACACGTTTAAAAACATATTTTACTGAAAAAAAGGCGATAACCTGTTTAAAATTACTATCAAGAAGTAGTAAAACATTAAAAACTTTCCCGAAAAGCACTTGACCAGATTTTTAAATAGCAATCGATGACAAAATGCTGTTTTTTAGTATTTGCATGTTAATGTGTACGATCACGAAGCTAGTAGCCAAATATTGACATACAGGAAAATAGATAAGGCAGAGAAAATAAATGTCATAAAAAGAGAAAATGCTAAATCAATGCTATAGGGTTATGAGACAGTGTGTTTGATGCAAAAGTTTGCATTATCAATATTGAAAGGATCATGTTGCACATAAATTTTACCGAAAAATCCTTATCTATCAAAATAATTGTCAGTAAACACATCGCAAGCGTTTGTTACACGTCGTGTATAAGAATAATAAACATCTGAGTAAGCATGAGAAATCATGTTGTTTTTTATATGACATCTCTAAATCGGCCATTTTCTTTCGTCTTGACACATAACATAATACACAATACGACTTATTCACCGTTTAACATGACCGTTTAACATGTATGTTTACCTTCTGATAAACTATGAATGCTTGTGTTCACGACGTTTTTAAATGTCTCGCTTCATTACGTTTTTACTTAACTCATTTGCATGTAATATAGCGCAAAGAGAGCGCACATTTCAGAACTTCATTCTATAACAAAGTTTGTGGGTGAACGTTACTTTTACTTATCAAATCCGTCCCCGGTTCTGAAATTTACAAATGTACGAGACCGTCTAAAACCATTAGAATAGGGAATGTAACAGTCACAGAACACAGTCAATAAAACATACGCATGCAAAACAAACAATTACAAGGAAATACAGAAGCAAAGTATGCGACACCACAAGCAAAAAATGGGTTGAGAAAAAGGATACCACCTTAGAAAGGTGAGTGGCAAAGGGTCGGCCGCTTTTTTTAACCGTTTGAAAACTCAAACTCGTCATCATAGAAGTCAGGTTATGACAGTCCTTGTCGCAGGAGTTTTTAAATTACTTTCATATTTTAAATGTAGATCAGGGTCTAGGTACTACATTTTGCAAAGTTTGTTTTTCAAAATTCATGGTAGTGATAGCGCGGATGAGTATCATTGTAGTTGTACAAAGGTTACGAAACGAGGGCGGATTGTACAACACAAGCTATGGAGCATTTACCAAGAAACAAATAAATAAATACAATACTGTTCTCTGCTATAGCACATAAAATGCACCGCACTAATAAACAAACGGCAAAAAAGATTCTACGGAATCTAGACGATGTTACCAGTTTCATGAATTATTGCTTGCTTATAAGAAATGGAAGCTTTATAGTGCATGTTTGGTATTTTTACTTGTTTAGTACCCCTTAAGCAGAGTTTGTTGACTTACTAACTACATGTAGTGTGTCATCCCTTATTTAGTTGTAAATTGTGTTTAGATATATATATTTCACCTTATACAGTTCTAATAATTTAATAATATTCTCTTTTATTCTCATCAGTTTTCGAGCCCAGTATAAAGTACGTGTCGACCTGCCGTAAGACGTCATTTATTCGTGCATTCATTCGTTCAACCATTTATTCATTCATTCACATTCGTTCGTTCGTTCGTTCGTTCATTCATTCAGTCAATAATTTATTCTGAAATACCTACGAAATATATAACTTATGTACAAAACTCAATTAAATCAAATGGGATTGGAACTATTAAATGAGTTGGCATCTTGCAGCCACGTGATTCACAATTATGTAAACTTCTTGTCAATGTGTCAACACTCATTTCATAATACTGCCTCAATTATGAAGTGAGGACAAGATCGAGTAAACGTAAACATGTTTTTATTTCCTCCCCTTATCAAGGTTCCTGTTGAAAACAGGCAAATTGCCCTCGTAAAAACGTTTATTTATCTTCTGTGGCAAAGCCAGGTGCTTCAAGGAAGGGCAACAGAGTATTTATAAAAGAATCTCTGATTTGTGATCTGGTAACGAAGTGGCTATGAATAAAATTCTTTCTTGTTGGTAGAAATAAATAAAGAATATTGCGAGACGGAATTGTACAAACGTAGTGTTTTTTATATTAAAATAAATATACAAAAAAAAAAACTAAATCGGGGAAAAAACATGAAATAATTGGCATTTGTCCCTGATTAAATCATTAGAGTTTGCTTAATGAAACAGAGGAAATGACTTGGCAGTGTCACGACGATGGCTTGTTTAACAACTGTGTTCATAAACAAACACGACTTCTGGTGAATTATTTATGTGTTCATCAGTAAAGTGACGCATGGTAATCTCTCGATTTGTGAGGAACTCGCAGCCTAAAATAAACTATCAAAGTAAAACTGACTTTGAATAAATTCATCAACTTGACGGTTCTAAGTAGTAGTAGTAGTTGTAGCGGTGGTGGTGGTGGTTGTGGTGGTGCTGTTGCTGCTGCTGCGACGGCGGCGGCTGTAGTAGTATTAGTAGGTAGAACTAGTAGTAGTAGTAGTAGTAGTAGTAGCAATTAATTAAATAATGAGCACCTAAGCTAACTGTGTATAGATTAGCACACAATTCCAATTTAATAGCTTTATAAACTCTCTGCAATAAGATCGGCGTAACATAGTAGTGCTTGAGTGTCGTCTTTACATATGCCGTCCTGTCAACAGTAACTTTCATTAAACATTGATTACCGCTTACTTCCAAGTGTAATTATACAGTGCTGTGGGCTATATTAACAATCCAGCAAGGTAAGCATAAACCTGCATCACAAAGTGCTGTGTAAGCCTTTATTACAAGAAACACGCCTTTTAATATAAATATTTAACTTAAATAAATAGGCTAAGCTTACCGTTATGACCTAGCATGATATTGCAAAAATATAAAATTATATATACACAAATAAACGAATCAATAAATACAGCATCAGATATTTAGCGAAATTATAAAGGTAACGAAAGAACTATGAGTTTGTACCAGTGGTGAATAACACATAGTGTTCAATAGGAAATAAAACGAATTATGTAGAGTATCACTGTTATACACACAACTCGTGTTTACTTATTTATACAAAGACTGCGATATAAGACATATAGTCCTCATTGATTTAATGTTAACATGCGTAACCATGGTAACAAACGGAATTAATATGCCTTCATAGGAAAGCAGTCTTAATAGTCACTGACTCTTAGTGTCACGTGGCCATGAAGTCAACGTTGTCTGATTTGATTACTATGATATATATGACCAAGACGTCTGATTTGATTACTATGATATTATGACCAAGAAGTCTGCTTTGATTACTATGATATATATGACCAAGAAGTCTGATTTGATTACTATGATATATATGACCAAGACGTCTGCTTTAATTACTATGATATATATGACCAAGAAGTCTGATTTGATTACTATGATATATATGACCAAGAAGTCTGATTTGATTACTATGATATATATGACCAAGACGTCTGATTTGATTACTATGATATTATGACCAAGAAGTCTGATTTGATTACTATGATATATATGACCAAGACGTCTGCTTTAATTACTATGATATATATGACCAAGAAGTCTGATTTGATTACTATGATATATATGACCAAGAAGTCTGATTTGATTACTATGATATATATGACCAAGACGTCTGATTTGATTACTATGATATATATGACCAAGAAGTCTGCTTTAATTACTATGATATATATGACCAAGAAGTCTGATTTGATTACTATGATATATATGACCAAGACGTCTGATTTGATTACTATGATATTATGACCAAGAAGTCTGCTTTGATTACTTTGATAAATATGACCAAGACGTCTGATTTGATTACTATGATATATATGACCAAGAAGTCTGATTTGATTACTATGATATATATGACCAAGAAGTCTGATTTGATTACTATGATATATATGACCAAGAAGTCTGATTTGATTACTATGATATATATGACCAAGACGTCTGATTTGATTACTATGATATTATGACCAAGAAGTCTGCTTTGATTACTTTGATAAATATGACCAAGACGTCTGATTTGATTACTATGATATATATGACCAAGAAGTCTGATTTGATTACTGTGATATATATGACCAAGAAGTCTGATTTGATTACTATGATATATATGACCAAGAAGTCTGATTTGATTACTATGATATATATGACCAAGACGTCTGATTTGATAACTATGATATATATGACCAAGAAGTCTGATTTGATAACTATGATATATATGACCAAGACGTCTGATTTGATTACTTTGATAAATATGACCAAGACGTCTGATTTGATTACTATGATATATATGACCAAGAAGTCTGATTTGATTACTATGATATATATGACCAAGAAGTCTGATTTGATTACTATGATATATATGACCAAGAAGTCTGATTTGATTACTATGATATTATGACCAAGAAGTCTGATTTGATTACTATGATATATATGACCAAGACGTCTGATTTGATTACTATGATATATATGACCAAGAAGTCTGCTTTGATTACTTTGATAAATATGACCAAGACGTCTGATTTGATTACTATGATATATATGATCAAGAAGTCTGATTTGATTACTATGATATATATGACCAAGACGTCTGATTTGATTACTATGATATATATGACCAAGACGTCTGATTTGATTACTATGATATTATGACCAAGAAGTCTGCTTTGATTACTTTGATAAATATGACCAAGACGTCTGATTTGATTACTATGATATATATGACCAAGAAGTCTGATTTGATTACTATGATATATATGACCAAGACGTCTGATTTGATTACTATGATATATATGACCAAGACGTCTGATTTGATTACTATGATAAATATGACCAAGAAGTCTGATTTGATTACTATGATATATATGACCAAGAAGTCTGATTTGATTACTATGATATATATGACCAAGAAGTCTGATTTGATTACTATGATATATATGACCAAGACGTCTGATTTGATTACTATGATATATATGACCAAGACGTCTGATTTGATTACTATGATAAATATGACCAAGAAGTCTGATTTGATTACTATGATATATATGACCAAGAAGTCTGATTTGATTACTATGATATATATGACCAAGAAGTCTGATTTGATTACTATGATATATATGACCAAGACGTCTGATTTGATTACTATGATAAATATGACCAAGAAGTCTGATTTGATTACTATGATATATATGACCAAGAAGTCTGATTTGATAACTATGATATATATGACCAAGACGTCTGATTTGATTACTATGATATATATGACCAAGACGTCTGATTTGATTACTATGATATATATGACCAAGAAGTCTACGTTGTCTGATTTGATTACTTTGATATATACGACCAAGACGTCTGATTTGATTACTATGATATATATGACCAAGAAGTCTGATTTGATTACTATGATATATATGACCAAGAAGTCTGATTTGATTACTATGATATATATGACCAAGAAGTCTGATTTGATTACTATGATATATATGACCAAGAAGTCTGATTTGATTACTATGATATATATAACCAAGAAGTCTGATTTGATTACTATGATATATATGACCAAGAAGTCTGATTTGATTACTATGATATATATGACCAATACGTCTGATTTGATTACTATGATATATATGACCAAGACGTCTGATTTGATTACTATGATATATATGACCAAGAAGTCTACGTTGTCTGATTTGATTACTATGATATATATGACCAAGACGTCTGATTTGATTACTATGATAAATATGACCAAGACGTCTGATTTGATTACTATGATATATATGACCAAGACGTCTGATTTGATTACTATGATAAATATGACCAAGACGTCTGATTTGATTACTATGATATATATGACCAAGAAGTCTGATTTGATTACTTTGATAAATATGACCAAGACGTCTGATTTGATTACTATGATATATATGATCAAGAAGTCTGATTTGATTACTATGATATATATGACCAAGACGTCTGATTTGATTACTATGATATATATGACCAAGACGTCTGATTTGATTACTATGATATTATGACCAAGAAGTCTGCTTTGATTACTTTGATAAATATGACCAAGACGTCTGATTTGATTACTATGATATATATGACCAAGAAGTCTGATTTGATTACTATGATATATATGACCAAGACGTCTGATTTGATTACTATGATATATATGACCAAGACGTCTGATTTGATTACTATGATAAATATGACCAAGAAGTCTGATTTGATTACTATGATATATATGACCAAGAAGTCTGATTTGATTACTATGATATATATGACCAAGAAGTCTGATTTGATTACTATGATATATATGACCAAGACGTCTGATTTGATTACTATGATATATATGACCAAGACGTCTGATTTGATTACTATGATAAATATGACCAAGAAGTCTGATTTGATTACTATGATATATATGACCAAGAAGTCTGATTTGATTACTATGATATATATGACCAAGAAGTCTGATTTGATTACTATGATATATATGACCAAGACGTCTGATTTGATTACTATGATAAATATGACCAAGAAGTCTGATTTGATTACTATGATATATATGACCAAGAAGTCTGATTTGATAACTATGATATATATGACCAAGACGTCTGATTTGATTACTATGATATATATGACCAAGACGTCTGATTTGATTACTATGATATATATGACCAAGAAGTCTACGTTGTCTGATTTGATTACTTTGATATATACGACCAAGACGTCTGATTTGATTACTATGATATATATGACCAAGAAGTCTGATTTGATTACTATGATATATATGACCAAGAAGTCTGATTTGATTACTATGATATATATGACCAAGAAGTCTGATTTGATTACTATGATATATATGACCAAGAAGTCTGATTTGATTACTATGATATATATAACCAAGAAGTCTGATTTGATTACTATGATATATATGACCAAGAAGTCTGATTTGATTACTATGATATATATGACCAAGACGTCTGATTTGATTACTATGATATATATGACCAAGACGTCTGATTTGATTACTATGATATATATGACCAAGAAGTCTACGTTGTCTGATTTGATTACTATGATATATATGACCAAGACGTCTGATTTGATTACTATGATAAATATGACCAAGACGTCTGATTTGATTACTATGATATATATGACCAAGACGTCTGATTTGATTACTATGATAAATATGACCAAGACGTCTGATTTGATTACTATGATATATATGACCAAGAAGTCTGATTTGATTACTTTGATAAATATGACCAAGACGTCTGATTTGATAACTATGATATATATGACCAAGAGGTCTGCTTTGATTACTATGATATATATGACCAAGACGTCTGATTTGATTACTATGATATATATGACCAAGACGTCTGATTTGATTACTATGATATATATGACCAAGAAGTCTACGTTGTCTGATTTGATTACTATGATATATATGACCAAGACGTCTGATTTGATTACTATGATAAATATGACCAAGACGTCTGATTTGATTACTTTGATAAATATGACCAAGACGTCTGATTTGATTACTATGATAAATATGACCAAGACGTCTGCTTTGATTACTATGGTAAATATGACCAAGAAGTCTGATTTGATTACTATGATATATATGACCAAGACGTCTGATTTGATTACTATGATAAATATGACCAAGACGTCTGATTTGATTACTATGATAAATATGACCAAGAAGTCTGATTTGATTACTATGATATATATGACCAAGACGTCTGATTTGATTACTATGATATATATGACCAAGAGGTCTACGTTGTCTGATTTGATTACTATGATATATATGACCAAGAAGTCTGATTTGATTACTATGATATATATGACCAAGAAGTCTGATTTGATTACTATGATATATATGACCAAGAAGTCTACGTTGTCTGATTTGATTACTATGATATATATGACCAAGAGGTCTGCTTTGATTACTATGATATATATGACCAAGACGTCTGATTTGATTACTATGATATATATGACCAATAGGTCTGCTTTGATTACTATGATAAATATGACCAAGATGTCTGATTTGATTACTATGATATATATGACCAAGAGGTCTGCTTTGATTACTATGATATATATGACCAAGACGTCTGATTTGATTACTATGATATATATGACCAAGACGTCTGATTTGATTACTATGATATATATGACCAAGAAGTCTACGTTGTCTGATTTGATTACTATGATATATATGACCAAGACGTCTGATTTGATTACTATGATAAATATGACCAAGACGTCTGATTTGATTACTTTGATAAATATGACCAAGACGTCTGATTTGATTTCTATGATAAATATGACCAAGAAGTCTGCTTTGATTACTATGATATATATGACCAAGACGTCTGATTTGATAACTATGATATATATAACCAAGAAGTCTGATTTGATTACTATGATAAATATGACCAAGAAGTCTGCTTTGATTACTATGATATATATGACCAAGACGTCTGATTTGATTACTATGATATATATGACCAAGAAGTCTGATTTGATTACTATGATATATATGACCAAGACGTCTGATTTGATTACTATGATATATATGACCAAGACGTCTGATTTGATTACTATGATATATATGACCAAGAAGTCTGATTTGATTACTATGATATATATGACCAAGACGTCTGATTTGATTACTATGATATATATGACCAAGACGTCTGATTTGATTACTATGATATATATGACCAAGAAGTCTGCTTTGATTACTATGATATATATGACCAAGAAGTCTGCTTTGATTACTATGATATATATGACCAAGACGTCTGATTTGATTACTATGATATATATGACCAAGAAGTCTGCTTTGATTACTATGATATATATGACCAAGACGTCTGCTTTGATTACTATGATAAATATGACCAAGAAGTCTGCTTTGATTACGATGATATATATGACCAAGAAGTCTGCTTTGATTACTATGATATATATGACCAAGACGTCTGATTTGATTACTATGATATATATGACCAAGAAGTGTGCTTTGATTACTATGATATATATGACCAAGAAGTCTGATTTGATTACTATGATATATATGACCAAGACGTCTGATTTGATTACTATGATATATATGACCAAGAAGTCTGCTTTGATTACTATGATATATATGACCAAGAAGTCTGCTTTGATTACTATGATATATATGACCAAGACGTCTGATTTGATTACTATGATATATATGACCAAGAAGTCTGATTTGATTACTATGATATATATGACCAAGAAGTCTGCTTTGATTACTATGATATATATGACCAAGACGTCTGATTTGATTACTATGATATATATGACCAAGAAGTCTGATTTGATTACTATGATATATATGACCAAGAAGTCTGATTTGATTACTATGATATATGTGACCAAGAAGTCTGCTTTGATTACTATGATATATAAGACCAAGAAGTCTGCTTTGATTACTATGATATATATGACCAAGACGTCTGATTTAATTACTATGATATATATGACCAAGAAGTCTGATTTGATTACTATGATATATATGACCAAGACGTCTGCTTTGATTACTATGATAAATATGAACAAGACGTCTGATTTGATTACTATGATATATATGACCAAGAAGTCTACGTTGTCTGATTTGATTACTATGATATATATGACCAAGACGTCTGATTTGATTACTATGATAAATATGACCAAGAAGTCTGCTTTGATTACTATGATAAATATGACCAAGACGTCTGATTTGATTACTATGATATATATGACCAAGAAGTCTACGTTGTCTGATTTGATTACTATGATATATATGACCAAGAAGTCTGATTTGATTACTATGATATATATGACCAAGAAGTCTGCTTTGATTACTATGATAAATATGACCAAGAAGTCTGCTTTAATTACTATGATATATATGACCAAGAAGTCTACGTTGTCTGATTTGATTACTTTGATAAATATGACCAAGACGTCTGATTTGATTACTATGATATATATGACCAAGAAGTCTGATTTGATTACTATGATATATATGACCAAGAAGTCTGATTTGATTACTATGATATATATGACCAAGAAGTCTGATTTGATTACTATGATATATATGACCAAGACGTCTGATTTGATTACTATGATATTATGACCAAGAAGTCTGCTTTGATTACTTTGATAAATATGACCAAGACGTCTGATTTGATTACTATGATATATATGACCAAGAAGTCTGATTTGATTACTGTGATATATATGACCAAGAAGTCTGATTTGATTACTATGATATATATGACCAAGAAGTCTGATTTGATTACTATGATATATATGACCAAGACGTCTGATTTGATAACTATGATATATATGACCAAGAAGTCTGATTTGATAACTATGATATATATGACCAAGACGTCTGATTTGATTACTTTGATAAATA
Organism: Cyrtodaria siliqua; assembly: GCA_037043455.1. Taxonomy (NCBI): domain Eukaryota; kingdom Metazoa; phylum Mollusca; class Bivalvia; order Adapedonta; family Hiatellidae; genus Cyrtodaria; species Cyrtodaria siliqua. The sequence continues at coordinate 84,938 of JAWPHD010010683.1, forward strand.
TGACCAAGACGTCTGATTTGATTACTATGATATATATGACCAAGAAGTCTGATTTGATTACTATGATATATATGACCAAGAAGTCTGATTTGATTACTATGATATATATGACCAAGAAGTCTGATTTGATTACTATGATATTATGACCAAGAAGTCTGATTTGATTACTATGATATATATGACCAAGACGTCTGATTTGATTACTATGATATATATGACCAAGAAGTCTGCTTTGATTACTTTGATAAATATGACCAAGACGTCTGATTTGATTACTATGATATATATGATCAAGAAGTCTGATTTGATTACTATGATATATATGACCAAGACGTCTGATTTGATTACTATGATATATATGACCAAGACGTCTGATTTGATTACTATGATATTATGACCAAGAAGTCTGCTTTGATTACTTTGATAAATATGACCAAGACGTCTGATTTGATTACTATGATATATATGACCAAGAAGTCTGATTTGATTACTATGATATATATGACCAAGACGTCTGATTTGATTACTATGATATATATGACCAAGACGTCTGATTTGATTACTATGATAAATATGACCAAGAAGTCTGATTTGATTACTATGATATATATGACCAAGAAGTCTGATTTGATTACTATGATATATATGACCAAGAAGTCTGATTTGATTACTATGATATATATGACCAAGACGTCTGATTTGATTACTATGATATATATGACCAAGACGTCTGATTTGATTACTATGATAAATATGACCAAGAAGTCTGATTTGATTACTATGATATATATGACCAAGAAGTCTGATTTGATTACTATGATATATATGACCAAGAAGTCTGATTTGATTACTATGATATATATGACCAAGACGTCTGATTTGATTACTATGATAAATATGACCAAGAAGTCTGATTTGATTACTATGATATATATGACCAAGAAGTCTGATTTGATAACTATGATATATATGACCAAGACGTCTGATTTGATTACTATGATATATATGACCAAGACGTCTGATTTGATTACTATGATATATATGACCAAGAAGTCTACGTTGTCTGATTTGATTACTTTGATATATACGACCAAGACGTCTGATTTGATTACTATGATATATATGACCAAGAAGTCTGATTTGATTACTATGATATATATGACCAAGAAGTCTGATTTGATTACTATGATATATATGACCAAGAAGTCTGATTTGATTACTATGATATATATGACCAAGAAGTCTGATTTGATTACTATGATATATATAACCAAGAAGTCTGATTTGATTACTATGATATATATGACCAAGAAGTCTGATTTGATTACTATGATATATATGACCAAGACGTCTGATTTGATTACTATGATATATATGACCAAGACGTCTGATTTGATTACTATGATATATATGACCAAGAAGTCTACGTTGTCTGATTTGATTACTATGATATATATGACCAAGACGTCTGATTTGATTACTATGATAAATATGACCAAGACGTCTGATTTGATTACTATGATATATATGACCAAGACGTCTGATTTGATTACTATGATAAATATGACCAAGACGTCTGATTTGATTACTATGATATATATGACCAAGAAGTCTGATTTGATTACTTTGATAAATATGACCAAGACGTCTGATTTGATAACTATGATATATATGACCAAGAGGTCTGCTTTGATTACTATGATATATATGACCAAGACGTCTGATTTGATTACTATGATATATATGACCAAGACGTCTGATTTGATTACTATGATATATATGACCAAGAAGTCTACGTTGTCTGATTTGATTACTATGATATATATGACCAAGACGTCTGATTTGATTACTATGATAAATATGACCAAGACGTCTGATTTGATTACTTTGATAAATATGACCAAGACGTCTGATTTGATTACTATGATAAATATGACCAAGACGTCTGCTTTGATTACTATGGTAAATATGACCAAGAAGTCTGATTTGATTACTATGATATATATGACCAAGACGTCTGATTTGATTACTATGATAAATATGACCAAGACGTCTGATTTGATTACTATGATAAATATGACCAAGAAGTCTGATTTGATTACTATGATATATATGACCAAGACGTCTGATTTGATTACTATGATATATATGACCAAGAGGTCTACGTTGTCTGATTTGATTACTATGATATATATGACCAAGAAGTCTGATTTGATTACTATGATATATATGACCAAGAAGTCTGATTTGATTACTATGATATATATGACCAAGAAGTCTACGTTGTCTGATTTGATTACTATGATATATATGACCAAGAGGTCTGCTTTGATTACTATGATATATATGACCAAGACGTCTGATTTGATTACTATGATATATATGACCAATAGGTCTGCTTTGATTACTATGATAAATATGACCAAGATGTCTGATTTGATTACTATGATATATATGACCAAGAGGTCTGCTTTGATTACTATGATATATATGACCAAGACGTCTGATTTGATTACTATGATATATATGACCAAGACGTCTGATTTGATTACTATGATATATATGACCAAGAAGTCTACGTTGTCTGATTTGATTACTATGATATATATGACCAAGACGTCTGATTTGATTACTATGATAAATATGACCAAGACGTCTGATTTGATTACTTTGATAAATATGACCAAGACGTCTGATTTGATTTCTATGATAAATATGACCAAGAAGTCTGCTTTGATTACTATGATATATATGACCAAGACGTCTGATTTGATAACTATGATATATATAACCAAGAAGTCTGATTTGATTACTATGATAAATATGACCAAGAAGTCTGCTTTGATTACTATGATATATATGACCAAGACGTCTGATTTGATTACTATGATATATATGACCAAGAAGTCTGATTTGATTACTATGATATATATGACCAAGACGTCTGATTTGATTACTATGATATATATGACCAAGACGTCTGATTTGATTACTATGATATATATGACCAAGAAGTCTGATTTGATTACTATGATATATATGACCAAGACGTCTGATTTGATTACTATGATATATATGACCAAGACGTCTGATTTGATTACTATGATATATATGACCAAGAAGTCTGCTTTGATTACTATGATATATATGACCAAGAAGTCTGCTTTGATTACTATGATATATATGACCAAGACGTCTGATTTGATTACTATGATATATATGACCAAGAAGTCTGCTTTGATTACTATGATATATATGACCAAGACGTCTGCTTTGATTACTATGATAAATATGACCAAGAAGTCTGCTTTGATTACGATGATATATATGACCAAGAAGTCTGCTTTGATTACTATGATATATATGACCAAGACGTCTGATTTGATTACTATGATATATATGACCAAGAAGTGTGCTTTGATTACTATGATATATATGACCAAGAAGTCTGATTTGATTACTATGATATATATGACCAAGACGTCTGATTTGATTACTATGATATATATGACCAAGAAGTCTGCTTTGATTACTATGATATATATGACCAAGAAGTCTGCTTTGATTACTATGATATATATGACCAAGACGTCTGATTTGATTACTATGATATATATGACCAAGAAGTCTGATTTGATTACTATGATATATATGACCAAGAAGTCTGCTTTGATTACTATGATATATATGACCAAGACGTCTGATTTGATTACTATGATATATATGACCAAGAAGTCTGATTTGATTACTATGATATATATGACCAAGAAGTCTGATTTGATTACTATGATATATGTGACCAAGAAGTCTGCTTTGATTACTATGATATATAAGACCAAGAAGTCTGCTTTGATTACTATGATATATATGACCAAGACGTCTGATTTAATTACTATGATATATATGACCAAGAAGTCTGATTTGATTACTATGATATATATGACCAAGACGTCTGCTTTGATTACTATGATAAATATGAACAAGACGTCTGATTTGATTACTATGATATATATGACCAAGAAGTCTACGTTGTCTGATTTGATTACTATGATATATATGACCAAGACGTCTGATTTGATTACTATGATAAATATGACCAAGAAGTCTGCTTTGATTACTATGATAAATATGACCAAGACGTCTGATTTGATTACTATGATATATATGACCAAGAAGTCTACGTTGTCTGATTTGATTACTATGATATATATGACCAAGAAGTCTGATTTGATTACTATGATATATATGACCAAGAAGTCTGCTTTGATTACTATGATAAATATGACCAAGAAGTCTGCTTTAATTACTATGATATATATGACCAAGAAGTCTACGTTGTCTGATTTGATTACTTTGATAAATATGACCAAGACGTCTGATTTGATTACTATGATAAATATGACCAAGACGTCTGATTTGATTACTATGATAAATATGACCAAGACGTCTGATTTGATTACTATGATATATATGACCAAGACGTCTGATTTGATTACTATGATAAATATGACCAAGACGTCTGATTTGATTACTATGATATATATGACCAAGAAGTCTGCTTTAATTACTATGATATATATGACCAAGAAGTCTACGTTGTCTGATTTGATTACTTTGATAAATATGACCAAGACGTCTGATTTGATTACTATGATAAATATGACCAAGACGTCTGATTTGATTACTATGATAAATATGACCAAGAAGTCTGCTTTGATTACTATGATATATATGACCAAGAAGTCTACGTTGTCTGATTTGATTACTTTGATAAATATGACCAAGACGTCTGATTTGATTACTATGATAAATATGACCATGACGTCTGATTTGATTACTATGATAAATATGACCAAGACGTCTGATTTGATTACTATGATATATATGACCAAGACGTCTGATTTGATTACTATGATAAATATGACCAAGATGTCTGATTTGATTACTATGATATATATGACCAAGAGGTCTGCTTTGATTACTATGATATATATGACCAAGACGTCTGATTTGATTACTATGATATATATGACCAAGACGTCTGATTTGATTACTATGATATATATGACCAAGAAGTCTACGTTGTCTGATTTGATTACTATGATATATATGACCAAGACGTCTGATTTGATTACTATGATAAATATGACCAAGACGTCTGATTTGATTACTTTGATAAATATGACCAAGACGTCTGATTTGATTTCTATGATAAATATGACCAAGAAGTCTGCTTTGATTACTATGATATATATGACCAAGACGTCTGATTTGATAACTATGATATATATAACCAAGAAGTCTGATTTGATTACTATGATAAATATGACCAAGAAGTCTGCTTTGATTACTATGATATATATGACCAAGACGTCTGATTTGATTACTATGATATATATGACCAAGAAGTCTGATTTGATTACTATGATATATATGACCAAGACGTCTGATTTGATTACTATGATATATATGACCAAGACGTCTGATTTGATTACTATGATATATATGACCAAGAAGTCTGATTTGATTACTATGATATATATGACCAAGACGTCTGATTTGATTACTATGATATATATGACCAAGACGTCTGATTTGATTACTATGATATATATGACCAAGAAGTCTGCTTTGATTACTATGATATATATGACCAAGAAGTCTGCTTTGATTACTATGATATATATGACCAAGACGTCTGATTTGATTACTATGATATATATGACCAAGAAGTCTGCTTTGATTACTATGATATATATGACCAAGACGTCTGCTTTGATTACTATGATAAATATGACCAAGAAGTCTGCTTTGATTACGATGATATATATGACCAAGAAGTCTGCTTTGATTACTATGATATATATGACCAAGACGTCTGATTTGATTACTATGATATATATGACCAAGAAGTGTGCTTTGATTACTATGATATATATGACCAAGAAGTCTGATTTGATTACTATGATATATATGACCAAGACGTCTGATTTGATTACTATGATATATATGACCAAGAAGTCTGCTTTGATTACTATGATATATATGACCAAGAAGTCTGCTTTGATTACTATGATATATATGACCAAGACGTCTGATTTGATTACTATGATATATATGACCAAGAAGTCTGATTTGATTACTATGATATATATGACCAAGAAGTCTGCTTTGATTACTATGATATATATGACCAAGACGTCTGATTTGATTACTATGATATATATGACCAAGAAGTCTGATTTGATTACTATGATATATATGACCAAGA
>JAWPHD010010684.1:0-91196 GCA_037043455.1 Cyrtodaria siliqua
AATCTCAGACATTTATTACTATTAGGTAGGATGGTCAGCGCTTAGCCAGCTTTCGTAGTCTTTTGTCATATTGTATTTTCAATGAAATTGGACTGCTTTCAAGTATGTAGATCTAATATAAAAAAAATAGATCTAGTAAAACTAACTTAATTACATATTGACGCAATCACTTTTATTTAAACATAATCAAGCATTAAATCGTTGATTTTGTTGTTGCTGAACAGTGGCAAGCGTCGTTTTAAGTTAATAGACTGGAGCGATTAAATAATGTGTGCAATACTCATACTGTTATGCCTTACAGTGTACATCAGTGGAGTTGTCTAAACTAAATGCAAAATGAAAACATCTGCTCGAGTGCCTCTACATTAAATTTGATTCATATTTTGGATTGTTTTTACATTTGTTGGTGTTTCTAAATGAATCATTTTAACTTATACTTTTACTGCAATCAAAAACTGGTTATAGTTTTGCCCTTCACAAAGGTAGTACCTAGTACTGTGAGTGTAATGCCAGTGATGGTCCTTGATTGGAAAATAAAAGTTATTCTATTCTATTCTATTTTAAGCCAGAGAACCAGGCTATTATATTCTATCTTTATTTTTTTAAATAATAAATATTGACGCATTCACTTTTATTTAAACGTAATTAAGCATTAAATCGTGGATTTTGTTGTTTTTGAACAAATTAGATTGTAAAAAATAAATATGTTGAATTGAATGGACTGAGTCAGCGAAATAGAAGAGAAGAGAATCGAAAACAAACTTGATTTACATGTATGTTATATTCAATGCATAAGACCTCGCTTCTCTCGGTGAAATTAGCTGTATAACGTCGCTTCGCTCGATGTAATCTCGGTGTAATTAGCTTTATTTTCCTTCGAATAACACCTCGCTCCGCTCGGCGTTCATGCGAGGTTATAACGACGTGCTAGAAATACGATTCACCTGCACGGTGCAACGTTTTACTTGCACGATGCAACTTTACGGGCAGGTAACTCTAGCGGTTTGACGACGATGTTTATTGCCTTAGTATGGCAATTTCAGAAAATCAACAACGCGTTAACCTTTTTTAACGCGTTAACGCTCGCGATAAACATAGAGGGAAACTACGTCATTCTATCGACGAACTAAATGGTAAGAACTACTTTAACTGTAATAAAAGAGAATTAAACAAATACGGTCACGTGGTTCCAGTTGGTTCCAGTTTCAAATTGGTTTCTGCACAACTTGTCAAGACGTTTGTATTTACGACCAAACGTCGCAGATGATCTAGACTATTCGATCATTAGCATCAACACAATATGTTGAAACATTACTAATGTGATTTAGACTGTTTTTCATATATTTCCTGAGCTAAGAGACCCGTATCCACGCTGAGTAGAATTTTGGGAATGTATATACATGACATATAAATACCTTCAATATCGATAAATAATCACTCATTGACAAAAATGGCTTGTTTTACACCATAAATCTTGTCAGGGACATGCAATAAAACGTATATATATATATATATATATATATATATATATATATATATATGGCCGAAATGTACGGCTCATGTTCATGCAATTTTCAAGGAATCATATTTAGACTGAATTGCAAATTGCATAGTAAATATAAAATAAACAGCAAGTTGTGGGGAATAAAAGAATATTTATTTCGAATATTTATTATGCGTAGTTGTTTAATTAAACCTTTAATTACCATCAACACAAATGTACTTCAAATTGTTATTATACGCAAGAAACATGGTGTGAGGTTATAATAGCGTAAAAGAGTCTCCATTGCCCTTCCATAGTAAAGTTAGAATGTTGACAACCTGTTAAAAACTCAAACATCGTTAGAATTCTGGGAAACTTACTTTATCATACAAATAAACATATCTCCTATTAAACATCAACAAGGAAATAGTGGGTTTAATACCTTCTAAGAAACATTTCTTCAGTGGTATACTAACACCGGGTCAAAGGTCAACACTATTTTTACCACTTGCAATTTCATACCCTGCCTACTTTCACTTCTCAAATTTATATCAAAAAATGTCAAAAAAATGATGAGCTGCATTTTCAAATATCAACAACATGTCCAGAATACAGTTACAGCCAAAAAATAACAGGAAACTGCACTAAAAAAGGTTTTTAAAGAAAAAAAGATTAGCACTCTTTAATACAGAACTACTTTCGACTGCACCAGGCGAGCATATCCTGTTGATTTAGTGTAATTAGACCTATAAGGGATTATTTTGTGTAATGTTTTTTTAATTAAACTGGTCGATTCAACCCAACAACTTAATAAAAGAACATTTTGTCTTGTTTTGCAATTCCGAATGACTTCGTCTTGAAATTATTGCGATTTACCTGCGCTTGACCATGCACTAAATCGAGTCGATTTTGTCGCGAAATTAAGAAATAATAAAAAAAGCAATATCTCAGCAACCGTTCAACATTTTCTCATCAAGTCACCTCTGTTGGCTTTGTTTTGCATCCCTGAGTATGTATACCACACATTTTGCCATATATCTTTCATAAAAATACCAAAGCAAATAAAAATATCACATTTTTAAAGAAAATCAGAAAAATTGAGGAAAAGTTGCCAAAAACACTCTAATTATAAAAAATAGTCTAAAAGTCTGAAAATGATATTTTTCTCTGTTTCTGAGTTTAACTCACCTATTCAAACAAAATAAATGCCTAGAAAATCATTTTTTATGCAATTCTGAAATATACATGATTTCTCCTTATAGGTTATAATAGCGTAAATGAGTCTCCATTGCCCTTCCATAGTAAAGTTAGAATGTTGACAACCTGTTAAAAACTCAAACCTCGTTAGAATTCTGGGAAACTTACTTTATCATGCAAATAAACATGTCTGCTATCAAACATCATCAAGGAAATAAGAAAAAAAGATTAGCACTCTTTAATACAGAACTACTTTCGACTGCACCAGGCGAGCATATCCTGTTGATTTAGTGTAATTAGACCTGTGACGGAGACAGGTCGTTTCGCTCACCGATCATTTCGTATATGTCGTTTCGCACATAGTTGTTTCAACCACCGGGTATACGTAGATATTGATGAATGTAGGGTATGTAAGCGTTATGGTTATCATAAAATCGCCAGATATTAGCATTATTGTTCTTATGATCATAAAATAGAAATGTATGATGATAATCAAAAAAATAATAATGATTTTTTTTATTGATTTTTTTAAATATAACAGTTTTTTGCATTTTTAATTATTATTGCAAATCGACAGTAAAAGGATGTATTAATTATCTTGATATTGTCTGGTAAATCAACCGGTCAATATTATTTCCATAGTATTGTTCTTAAGTAAGTATATTAGAAGTTATACAAGGGAAGGATAAAAAAAATCTCCTATATATACGGATATAACAATAATTATTGTTCGGTCTGTGGATAAAGTTTACATTTATTTATCAATGTCTTCTACAAAATGTTGAAAACTTTTTATTTTCTGTCAGGAAACCCGTTTATTTCCCCGTCTTATGTGTGTGGGTGTCAGCCATCCCAGTCACATTTTATTCAGAAATTTGATATTGATGCGTTTTGATGCGATTCGTTTAACAAAAATACATTTACTCCGATTATTATATTATTATAATTAGATTATATATAATACAAGCTGGAGAGTAATAAGACATGTGCCAGATGCATACAATAAGAAAGTGTAACAGGTAACCGATAAACAATTTAATATCATCGATAATCCATCTACAAAAATAAAAAAAGTAGACCTATTGAAGCAGAAATGAAATATAAGTAGGAGAAAAATATAATCGAACCTTACATCGACGTTAATTTAGAAGAGCATATTTATTACGAAAGTCAGGTATTAACAAATTATATAGAGCGAGTATCAATAAAAGAAACCTTTCCCGCGTTTTGAGCAATCTTTGCCGACTGGAACGCAAACATGAAATCAACATGACTGTGGATTTTTCAATAAAGATATAAGAAAAGATCCTCTCCAACTGCCAGCCATGTTATCTTTTTTTTATCGAATCAACATGCTTTACGCTATTTTTAATCACAAAAGTCACCCTTGAGCACAATATGCTCAGGTGAGCTAAAACACAACAGGGTGTATGTTTCAGCTCAGTTTTTGCACTGTATGCAAAATATTATATATTATCAAATCTATTATGATGACAGGGATGGATGTCCTATAGCTGAACATCATTAACAAAACGTTGGTGAGAGTTTCTATATAGTTATATAGGGATGTCCTATAGCTGACAGCATTAACGAAACGTTGGTGAGAGTTTCTATATAGTTATATAGGGAAACTGCCCACCCACTGGCGGCTATATGGTTTGATGAATCAACCCAGTTTGAACAAACGTGGTAGAAGGTCACCAAAATATCATTTCCGTGAAATTATTTTAAAATACATCAAGCAGTTTCAGATAAGAAAAATTAAGTTTTCCATATATGAAACTATAGCAGAAATTGGCATTGCCTCCCGGGGGCCATTTTTTTGTTTGACGAATCAAACCGGTTTCGTGGTAGAGAGTCATCCAAACATCTTTTCTGTGAAATTGTTTTGAAATCCACAGCGCGGTTTCAGACGAAAAGATATTTTAAGTTGTCCATATAGAAATATAGCAAAAATAAGCCTGAACCCCTGGCGGCCATGGGTTTTTTTAAGAAACAACCCGGCTTGAACAATCTTGTAGAGCGTCACCCAAACATCATTTTGGGGAAATTAGTCCGAAATCGAGTAAGTAGTTTCAAAGAAGAAGAAGATGTTTTCAAGTTTCCCAGCTTTTTTCATTAGGTTGTCATGGCAACCAGAGTTCTGCTAGGGTTCCGATAATTTGAATAGTCTTGAGAGAAGACCACCCAAAGATCATTCCTGTGAAGTTTCGTCAAAATTGGCCAAGCGGTTTTGGGGGAGAAGTAGTTTGAAGCAATTGTGGTGGACGGGCGGACGGACGTCCGCACGCACGGACGGACGGACGACGGACGATCACAATAGATCACCCTTGAACACTTTTAATAATCCCATCAGCGGTAACAGAGAGGAAAGAAGAACTTAATAGTAGATAACTGAATTGGTACAAAATATTTGCTTCAACTTTTAAAATAAATCAAGATGTAATACTCCAATGGTTCCAATACAGGATCAACCATAGGATTCTAGGTAACAACCATTTACTTAAAACAATGAACATTGCTGATTCAGATACGTGTTCATTTTGTAAAAAAACTGTAGAAACAATTAAACATCTCTTCTATGACTGCGAAATTTCAACATTTTTTTGGTCAAGCTTGGCCACTTTTATTAATAGAAAAGCACTGAAACTGTAACCAACCGGTCAGATTGGGGAATGATAAATTAGATATTATACTAAATATTATTTTAGTATTAGGAACATATCATATATTCTTTCAAAAACAAAATAAGTCTGCACCATCCTGGACACATTTTATTTACTATTTAAAACCAGTTCATAAAACTGATAAATACATTGCTTATAAAAACTCAAAAGATACATATTTTCATAAAATATGGGACCGATATGAAAAAAGTGTTTGCTGAACAATAACATTATGACTCTATTGACACTTGCTGCAATATATAGCATTTACCTTTTGCCCTTCCATTGTCTACATTATCTTTTTTCAAGTATGTTCATACAAACATGTATTTCTCTTGAGAATAATTACCATGCTATTTCTTTCCTACAAAACAACTTCACTATGTTTCTATTTCCAAAATATATTGAATTAATGTTTAAGTAATAAAGGGGTATGACAAACAACAAAACAATTCATTTTTCTACTGCCTTAATATATTTACTCAATTATGTTGTTTAAAGGATAACTAGATACCTGTCATAGCCCCTTAATAATCTACATGATGATGTGAGACATAGCATATACAAGGAAAATAGGTACACATTCCATGTAAATCTGCACTGAATCATACACAAATTTAGTCAGTATACCTAGACAAAACTTTCTATCTATTACTTGGTCATGGGTGGAGTACAAGTTAATAATTTACAGAGCTTTAGAAAAGCTGAGTATGTGAGGCTAAAAGTTCATAATTGACGGAGTTTTAGATACTAAAGAGGAGATTCATAGTCTTCCGGTAAACACCCTCAGTTTAAACTATCATACCACATACAATTCTAAATACTCTTAACGTTTATAAAAAAATATGAGGCATATTCTATTTCTTTTAAATCATAAATACTTGGTGTAGGCTATAACTCTCTGTAACAGAAAAGACAATATCATACGAGTTATTGCCCTTAAAGAATGCCAAATAAATTGGCAGCTCTGTAAACAATTTTTTTAACAGTAATATGGTTACGGCGACGTTCTAAAATCGGCCCATCGCCTCCGTAATAACAGGGTTATGTTCCTTGGAAAAATAAAACTTCACGAAATTAATGTTGTTCGAAAGACAATTTTCTTATGAGTATGTGAATCATGTGTCTGATGGACACATCTTTAGCCTAAATGTATACATGGATAGTATATTTGTACATGGGTTATGAAAGCATATATTATACAAGTCATGTTGCTATATGTACATACGGTTTCATAATGAGTATTTTACATATACTATTCAATCGGTCTTGGTCTCAAACCGGCAAAAACCATTGTCACTATATCTGTCTGTAATGATTTGTGGTGTTTCATTTATGTATACTGATGTATAACATTGACGTCAAAACAAACAGAAAATAACGGACTGCATCAATGTAAAGCACATTATGTCAATGGTTATTCCTCTGTGTACGCGTCTGTATTACGTATGTATATATACTTTAAGACAAAACATGACGCTGCAACATATTTACCTACCAGACAACAGTCAGTATCACTACACTGTCGTCTTTCCAGTAAAAACTCACACGAAATGTTCAACCCAACCCTACATTATACTGTATTTATTTCACGTGTCACAGGTATTGCAGTTTCTGCTAAATATAAGCTCGTTTGTTGATATTTGATTACTCGTGTTCTGTGACGGTCAAGATAACGTGACTTGTTTAATTTTTTTCTGCACATGCTACACTTACATGGTGTATCAGTATTATTAGTTAGAGATTTATGTATGCGTATGTGTGATCACTCCATGCTGAACTTGTTATCCTTAATATGGCGTCTCACGTGTATGTATGGGCTTGTGTCTTTTTAGACTGCCTAACCTAGTTAATCCTTTACTGCACACGATACACTGATATGGTGTCTCGCATGTATATACGCTCGTGTGTCTTTTTAGATTGCCGGACTCGATAAAGTCTTTACTGCATACACTTGTATGGTGTTTCGCCTGTGGATATGAGCTTGAGTGATTTAAGATTGTCTGATGCAGTAAATTCTTTTACTGCACATGCTGCACTGATAAGGTGACTCGCCGGTATTTATGCACATGTGTTTTAATATGGCCTGACTGGGTAAGTCCTTTACTGCACACGCTACTTCTAAGGTGTCTTGCCTGTATGAATGCACATGTGTGTTTTAAGATTGCCAGACTAGCACTTTGTACTTTAAAATGACCTAATGTGGTAAATCCTTTACTGCACACGCTACAGTTATATGGTGTCTCGCCGGTATGTATGTGCATGTGTGCTTTAAAATGGCCTGACTGGGTAAATCCTTTACTGCACACGCTACACTTATAAGGAGTCTCGCCTGTATGTGTGCGCATGTGTTTTGTAAAAAAAAGAGTATGATAATGGACCTTTGGAAACGGCCGAGCACGACACATACGAAATATTGCAGTCTCGGTTTGATTGAGACTGTTCATGAGTGGTAGTGACATATGCTAGCTACCGCTCACGCCCTCTAGCCCCGGGTTGAGCAGAACTCAATATTCATAAAATAAACAGCACAAAATTTTAACCATCCCGAAGATGGCATGCATATGGCGGTGGACATGGAGTTATCCTTCTTTAACGTATTCCCCATGTCGTACGGCGTATGGTCCCAGTATCTAATACAATGAAATGCCCCGAAGAGCGAAATAAACATAATGGAATTTAGTTGGGAGCAGCGGTTATGAAGCCTGCGTATAAAAAGCAGACAACATATCCTATGAGTGGTTAAACAATACCCAGAGCCTTTTATCGGCCGGAGTAGTGGAACCACCGAATCAAAAATTAAGTAAGAAAGCAAAAGAAATTGAAAATGTACCACCGATAACTAAATATAAGTATCGGGCTCAGCGATCTCCAAAGATCGAATGAATAACAGTACTGATTGCAAGCGCGGGGAGACGTTTTACTGCCGCCACACTGTAAGACTGACTGACTCGGTAAATCGTTTATTGCACACGCTTCACTTATATGCTGTCTCGCCTGTATGTACACGGGTGTGTCTTTTTAGATTGCCTGACTCGGTAAATCCTTTATTGCACACGCTACACTTATATGGTGTCTCGCCTGTATGTAAAAGAGTGTGTCTTTTTAGATTGCCGGACGCGGTAAAGCCTTTGCTGCACACGCTACACTTATGTGGTGTCTCGCTTGTATGAATCAGCATGTGTATTTTAAGAATGTCAGACCGGGTAAATCCTTTATTACACACGCTACACTTATAAGGTGTATCGCCTGTATGTGTGCGAATGTGTCTGTTAAAATGGCCTGGTTGGGTAAATCATTTTCTGCACACGCTACACGTATATGGTGTCTCCCCTGTATGTATGTGTCTGTTAAGCAGATTTGCCTTTGTAAACCCTTTGCTGCACACACTGCATTGAAACGGCTTCATGATGTTATATCGTGTCAATGTGGTTTCTGGAACACAATAAATCTCATAATTAATTAGATTGACATTCTGTAACAGTTCAGGTTTATATATAAGAGAATTTCATAGACGTATCATAGATACACATTTATTAATATCGGCAGATCAATTGTAAAAGGTAAAATGACATCTTATTGTAGGATTGATAATCATGCTTTGTTATCGGGTAAAACACGGTAATAGCTCAAATGAAATCATTGCATGTTATGCAGACCCCATAAACGTATAGTTCATTGTGCAAATTCAAGTTTTAAGTTGGGATTGTGTAACCCGGGTTGGAGAAATTGAACATTAAGGTCCTAGGTTTCCAACAGTTAATAACCAAAATTGCACTTCGACTTTACCTGTTTTACATTACTGGTTTAAATAATTACAGATGTTATCTGGACATATTTGGGCTTTGAGATGCGTTTTTTAAAGTTGTGCTTCATCTTTTGAAACGTGATGTATGAAATGATTTCTTACACGTATTGGTGTATTTTAATTGAGAAATAAAATTTCTTGTTGGAGACTAATATACTGAATTTAAGAATCATTCATTTTAGTTCCGGCACAAAGCCAGAAAACAAATTTCCTAAACAGTAGTTTCCGTAACTGCCGCATATACTCTTTAAAGTTATAGATGTAGGACTGGCAATTCCAATGTTATAAAGATGTTTCAATCTGAAAAAATTGGTGCGATTCAGTTATACATTGGTTTATTCCATTCTTGTGAAATATCATATACATGTTAATTGGGTTAGCCTCAATCAAGTTTGTGTTTTTCGTTTTCCACGTGAACTCTGAAGGTCGCGCTGCTCAAGGTCATCAATACACGAGCGACCATGATTTTATGAGGGGAAAAACATGTAGTGCCCATTTGTTACACTTTAAACGCCGCAATTTACGCTTTATTGTGTTCTTCTATATCGTGTATATATCGCGACTAAAAGCTTGGAAAGTGAATGCATGAAATATGTTGTCAGTATCGGTTTACACTCCAACATTGTCTGAATTATAAAAGGCCGTAATATATGTTCAATTTTACACCAATGTACGACGATTTTTTTGTTGTAAATAAGAACGCATAGCTTCGTTTAGTTTCCGTATCATTGAATCTCTCGTAGTTTCCGAAATCTTGAATCTGAATATATCAATGCATATGAACAGAGTAAAACAGTACGGCATTTTGCTATCGTTTTATGAATGTCTGGCGTAACCCATATTTCATCGAAAGTAGTTCACAGCGAACTGAAATTTTGCACATGATCTTATAAGGAAAATTCTGGTTAAGTTTAGTGAAACTCCTACAATTAATGCAAAGAATATTAATAAAAGAAAGTCGGATGCCCCGACGGACTAACTGAAACACATACACTCGGAAGACATTGTGCTCGCTAAGAAGTCGAGATCGTGTAAACGGGCTCTACAATAACTACTGTGTAAGATTGATAAAGACTTGATCAAAATAGAGGAGCCAGGTGCTCACAATGCAAAATCATGCATTTTCTGCCAAATAAAAGGGCACATAACAGTAGTATAGAAAGTGTGTGGGGGGGGTGGGGGCGGGGGGAGGGGGGTATGAGAGCACAGAGTTTTTCCCTGCGGTCCCCCATCATGATAAAACATCTAATTTGCTTCACACAGCTTGCATGCAATATTGTTTTAAAAGCCAGCCAATAAATTTTAAACAAGTAATTCAACTTCCCCCCACCTCCCCACAAGGAAAATCTTCGCTCAATACCATCCCCTCCCCCACTTTCTATACCACTTCTAAGTCAGTTTCTAATCAGTAGGCAAAATCATTAGCCGAAAAAATGAAAATCAAGATTATTATAACCCAAACACCTATCTGACACCTTCAAACAATTTTAAAGCGATCAAACAAAGGTTATTTTTATTTATATGCTACCGTATTTTAACCATTGTCTAAGACGTACCTTTTGTCATCATATGCCGATCAACTATTTATTCATTACTGTTTATGTTTATTTTTTTTATCTTATAACTTTCAATTGATGATAAGCTTCTGATGCCGTAAATAAAATGCTTTTTGTCATGCGTTATTTTTAACAAAACATATTTTAACACCCTTGCATTTCTTTATGTTAACCTTATTGTCTAAAATGTAAGAATACGATTTACTTCACAGACCAAAAAGCTCAAAAATTGGCATACCACAAGCTTCATTTTTTATTTTGCCAATATTGTCAAAATGCAATTTACTTTTTTAATCATAATCACTGGTATCAAAAAGTTCTTTGTTCTTGTAACATCCTGATATGCTTCTTTTATTTTAATTTCATAACACAACGAATCGGTATCAGTACACAATAACTTTTTCTGTCATATCTTTTTAATGCAGAAACTGTAGTGAAAATCATAAATTACATATTTCGATAAGTCTAACATACACATGCCAATATAACAAGGACGATTTAAACTAAAATTTTCAAATGCATCTACCTATAACAAAACATGACTTTTGAGATACATATCGTGATATTCTCCAATATTTTTGACTTTAAATGCTCATAATCTGCGTCTGAATATGGTCATTATTTAACTGAGAATAAAAGCTACCTTTGCCAGGCAATCGTATTTCTTTGAAACGTTCATAGCTATTCATATAATCATAGGGATAAATACCTTTCCTTGTTAGTAATTCCATAGCTATTCATATAATCATATGGATAAATACCTTTCCTTGTAAGTAATTCCATAGCTATTCATATAATCATAAGGATAAATACCTTTCCTTGTTAGTAATTCCATAGCTGTTCATATAATCATAAGGATAAATACCTTTCCTTGTTAGTAATTCCATAGCTATTCATATAATCATAAGGATAAATACCTTTCCTTGTTAGTAATTCCATAGTTATTCATATAATCATAAGGATAAATACCATTCCTTGTTAGTAATTCCATAGCTATTCATATATACATAAGGATAAATACCATTCCTTGTTAGTAATTCCATAGCTATTCATATAATCATAAGGATAAATACCTTTCATTGTTAGTAATTCTAACTTCTCATCAGCGTATTCTTCTGAAGTATATTTAAATGACGGGATGTTTATCACTTAACGTTCATGTGATTGAGACATGAATTGAAGACTATCAATAAACAAAAAACATTTTCCTACCATAAAAAAATATACCTTTCCATATTATTAGGTATAACACTTATTTCTTTTTTAAACTTCCTAATATGTTGCATTAAAAAGGCGAATCGTATCCTCTCAAGTTATGAAATACAACAGGTATCGTTCTAGTCAAACTAAATTTAAGATTACAAACTTCGTGAGAACTTCCGCTGAACGTCCCAGTTATGTGACAATGGTCTCTAACCATTCTATCACCTTTTACATAAGTGTTACCACAAATATGGCATTTCTTGGATGTTCATTTTCTTGTGATTCTGACATTGTTACATCTTTTTAAAATGTTGCGACATAGTTTTCCTGCAATATTGTTCCTCTTCTATTTATAATGATCCTTTCTGTACATCTATAAACGGTTAAGTGTGTTAACTTACAGTTGATTTAGAATACATATCATCATAATAACAAACGATTTTATATCCATAACAGCAATCAGTATGTTTCTGTATAAGAGTTTTTAGGATTGTTAAAAGCTGAAGAAATGTTTGCAGTTATTGCTTCAAAGTCAATGTATATAACAACCGGAACCATTACCTTATTCATCATTGGCATTGTTATTGCTTGCTTGCCGTTTACTGAAAGACGATCAGGTTTATGCTTTTATAAAGAAATATAAAAAGATCGGACAAGGAAAGTACTATTCAAGGAGGACAGTCAACCACAAAACACAGAAACAAACACGCAAACAGACAAACAAGAAGGCAAAAGTAGTATTAAATGCAAACGACATCACAAACACAAAAGGGTTGACAATAGGGCTACCGCCTTGAAACGGTCAGTGGCAAAGTAGGCCAGTGGGGGGTTTAAACCGATTCTAGGGTGCACCAAACCTCACACTTACCCTACTGTCATCCCATTTAAATAGGACAGTGTAAAAAAAGAAATCCCCGCCATGATAAGTTTGTATTTAGTACTAATAATCTTACCAACAAGGCAGCATCAATATAATACGGGTATGAGAGCACAGAGTTTTTCCCTGCGGTCCCCCATCATGATAAAACATCTAATTTGCTTCACACAGCTTGCATGCAATATTGTTTTAAAAGCCAGCCAATAA
Organism: Cyrtodaria siliqua; assembly: GCA_037043455.1. Lineage (NCBI taxonomy): Eukaryota > Metazoa > Mollusca > Bivalvia > Adapedonta > Hiatellidae > Cyrtodaria > Cyrtodaria siliqua. Next base: position 12,998 of record JAWPHD010010684.1, read on the forward strand.
ATTTTAAACAAGTAATTCAACTTCCCCCCACCTCCCCACAAGGAAAATCTTCGCTCAATACCATCCCCTCCCCCACTTTCTATACCACTTCTAAGTCAGTTTCTAATCAGTAGGCAAAATCATTAGCCGAAAAAATGAAATCAAGATTATTATAACCCAAACACCTATCTGACACCTTCAAACTATTTTTAAAGCGATCAAACAAAGGTTATTTTTATTTATATGCTACCGTATTTTAACCATTGTCTAAGACGTACCTTTTGTCATCATATGCCGATCAACTATTTATTCATTACTGTTTATGTTTATTTTTTTTATCTTATAACTTTCAATTGATGATAAGCTTCTGATGCCGTAAATAAAATGCTTTTTGTCATGCGTTATTTTTAACAAAACATATTTTAACACCCTTGCATTTCTTTATGTTAACCTTATTGTCTAAAATGTAAGAATACGATTTACTTCACAGACCAAAAAGCTCAAAAATTGGCATACCACAAGCTTCATTTTTTATTTTGCCAATATTGTCAAAATGCAATTTACTTTTTTAATCATAATCACTGGTATCAAAAAGTTCTTTGTTCTTGTAACATCCTGATATGCTTCTTTTATTTTAATTTCATAACACAACGAATCGGTATCAGTACACAATAACTTTTTCTGTCATATCTTTTTAATGCAGAAACTGTAGTGAAAATCATAAATTACATATTTCGATAAGTCTAAAATACACATGCCAATATAACAAGGACGATTTAAACTAAAATTTTCAAATGCATCTACCTATAACAAAACATGACTTTTGAGATACATATCGTGATATTCTCCAATATTTTTGACTTTAAATGCTCATAATCTGCGTCTGAATATGGTCATTATTTAACTGAGAATAAAAGCTACCTTTGCCAGGCAATCGTATTTCTTTGAAACGTTCATAGCTATTCATATAATCATAGGGATAAATACCTTTCCTTGTTAGTAATTCCATAGCTATTCATATAATCATATGGATAAATACCTTTCCTTGTAAGTAATTCCATAGCTATTCATATAATCATAAGGATAAATACCTTTCCTTGTTAGTAATTCCATAGCTGTTCATATAATCATAAGGATAAATACCTTTCCTTGTTAGTAATTCCATAGCTATTCATATAATCATAAGGATAAATACCTTTCCTTGTTAGTAATTCCATAGTTATTCATATAATCATAAGGATAAATACCATTCCTTGTTAGTAATTCCATAGCTATTCATATATACATAAGGATAAATACCATTCCTTGTTAGTAATTCCATAGCTATTCATATAATCATAAGGATAAATACCTTTCATTGTTAGTAATTCTAACTTCTCATCAGCGTATTCTTCTGAAGTATATTTAAATGACGGGATGTTTATCACTTAACGTTCATGTAATTGAGACATGAATTGAAGACTATCAATAAACAAAAAACATTTTCCTACCATAAAAAAATATACCTTTCCATATTATTAGGTATAACACTTATTTCTTTTTTAAACTTCCTAATATGTTGCATTAAAAAGGCGAATCGTATCCTCTCAAGTTATGAAATACAACAGGTATCGTTCTAGTCAAACTAAATTTAAGATTACAAACTTCGTGAGAACTTCCGCTGAACGTCCCAGTTATGTGACAATGGTCTCTAACCATTCTATCACCTTTTACATAAGTGTTACCACAAATATGGCATTTCTTGGATGTTCATTTTCTTGTGATTCTGACATTGTTACATCTTTTTAAAATGTTGCGACATAGTTTTCCTGCAATATTGTTCCTCTTCTATTTATAATGATCCTTTCTGTACATCTATAAACGGTTAAGTGTGTTAACTTACAGTTGATTTAGAATATATATCATCATAATAACAAACGATTTTATATCCATAACAGCAATCAGTATGTTTCTGTATAAGAGTTTTTAGGATTGTTAAAAGCTGAAGAAATGTTTGCAGTTATTGCTTCAAAGTCAATGTATATAACAACCGGAACCATTACCTTATTCATCATTGGCATTGTTATTGCTTGCTTGCCGTTTACTGAAAGACGATCAGGTTTATGCTTTTATAAAAAAATATAAAAAGATCGGACAAGGAAAGTACTATTCAAGGAGGACAGTCAACCACAAAACACAGAAACAAACACGCAAACAGACAAACAAGAAGGCAAAAGTAGTATTAAATGCAAACGACATCACAAACACAAAAGGGTTGACAATAGGGCTACCGCCTTGAAACGGTCAGTGGCAAAGTAGGCCAGTGGGGGGTTTAAACCGATTCTAGGGTGCACCAAACCTCACACTTACCCTACTGTCATCCCATTTAAATAGGACAGTGTAAAAAAAGAAATCCCCGCCATGATAAGTTTGTATTTAGTACTAATAATCTTACCAACAAGGCAGCATCAATATAATACAAAAAAAACAATAGCCTAGAAAGCCACAATAAAGGTACTCAATGAACACACTAACTTTAGAATAGCCTTTATCTCCAGTGTAAACAATAATAGTAAATATAGATATACAAATCGAAAGGAAAAGCAGCATTCAAGGACGACAGTCAACCAAAACACACACAGAAACAAAGAACACAAATATGCTCGTGTAAATATAATACATAAAATAGAAAGCCACAATGAAGGTACTCAATGACTTGGCAGAAGCCAGAGCAACAAGAGAATAAACCATTAAGGGCACGACAAAACTTGTTCCGTTTTAAAACACTGTAAACACATTTTACAAAACCTTTTTTTCCTTATGCATGTTTTGATTATACATCAACTGGATAAAATCCTGTATCCATACACGATTATTGTTTTTCTTCTTCAGTAATTAAAGTAATCCTATATCCATACACAATTATTGTTTTTCTTCGTCAGTAATTAAAGTAATCCTGTATCTATACACAATTATTGTTTTTCTTCGTCAGTAATTAAAGTAATCCTGTACACATACACAATTATTGTTTTTCTTCGTCAGTAATTAAAGTAATCCTGTATCCATACACAATTATTGTTTTTCTTCGTCAGTAATTAAAGTAATCCTGTATCCATACACAATTATTGTTTTTCTTCGTCAGTAATTAAAGTAATCCTGTATCCATACACAATTATTGTTTTTCTTCGTCAGTAATTAAAGTAATTATTATAGTAAGCATTCCACATGTCTCTTCTGCTTAATTTTTTGATATAAATAAACTATACTTCGTCATTTTCATATCCGAAAATATTAAAACATACATTACTTCTGGAATTTGATGTACACTAACGGGAAAGGTAATTCCTTTATAATCAATATCACCAGTATGCTTTAATTACTTTGATATTCTTTGTGGATCGTTTTTTAATAGGAAATTTACAAGCCAAGTGGCACCATCTAGAGCACTCATTGTCTTTTTTCATGTTTCTAAATATGTATTAAACCTTTTCTGGGGTGTTGCAGTTCTTTTGGTAAATCTAAATTCGTAAAGGGTTATACTTATCTCGATTTATGTATTGAGCATCGACTGATTCAATTTGCCAACCACTTCCCGTTTGAATCCAGTTTCCAACTATATTATAATGTCTTCAGCTACTTTCTTAAGCGCCTCGACCAATTAATTTTTTGGCAAGGATTTGGGTAAATCTGGGCAAGGATTTGGGTGGATTTGGGTAGATTTGGGTAATTATTTGAGTAGATTTGGGTAAATTTGGGAAGATCTGGGTAGATTCGGGTAAATATTTCTTGTTTCAGAAGTTACAGTGTAACACTATGCACATATACTTTCGTGCCACGTTATATATGTATAGTTGTAGATTTGGGCAAGGATTTGTGCAGATTTTGGTAAATACTTTTTGTTTCAGAAGTTACACTGTACACATATACTTCCGTGCCACGTTATATGTGTACAGTGGTAGATTTAAACATATTTTATTTCTCATTATTATTACAACATGGAATCAGTACACAATAGCAGAAGAAGGATTAGAACGAAAGTAAAATACTAATGATGTTCTTCTCCTATTACCTGTGGAGTTTTTAATGGGGAACGTATTTGTTTTAATTGCCGAACGCAAAATGGATATAATTTTGTTGCAGATTATGTAGGCGTTCGCAAGAAGAGCGTTTATCATAGAAATACCGTCTGCAAAAAAAACAATTTAGCGAAGTATAATTTATCCCCTACGGAGAAACAAAAAAACTGGCGACCAATCTCACTTTTAAATTTTGCATATTAATTAGCTTCAGCATGTATAGCGCAGAGACTAAAACAAGTTTTACCATTGATTATCGATGAAGATCAAACTTTCTTCATTGCAGATATATACATGGGGGTGGGGTGGGTGGGTGGGGTGGGGGCGGGGGGCGGGGTAGAATACTAGACTTCTAAATGCTCTTATGTTCTATGCAGAAAAGTATAACATTCCAGGACTAGTATTCCTCATTTGTTTTGAAAAGGCCTATTTGATTCCTGGACAGTCATTTTTGAAGTCCTCGATTATTTTAACTTTGGGCCTTCTTTTACGTATACAAGTTTTGTACACAAATTAACGAGTAGGTTACGGTAATGGACGCCGGAATCAGTTGTAAGACAATCTTTCTTTGTTAATTATTTGTAATTAGTGTCAGGCATGTTTGATCGATGAACTCATTAGTGACTCGTCCTTATTCATTGTTTGGTAAAACAGGTATATTTAAATATCGATCGATTTTATCCGTCAAGTACAAGATTAAGCAAAACACGTTCCGTTTTGATGACCATAGTGTAATGAATCCTTCAAAACATTACAATACAATACAGTACAATACAATACAATACAATACAATACAATACAATACAGTACAATACAGTACAATACAATACAATACAATACAATACAATACAATACAATACAATATTCACTCAGTTTACATTTACATGAATATATGAGGTAAGAACAAGAACATTTAAATCATCATCGAGGCTCAAGATAAGTATAATTTAGAAAACACAGATATAATTACAGATATAATATGACGTGGTTAATTTCAAAAGAAGTAATACAATTTGTTAATGGGGAAGTTATTCATCTATTTGTATGGCAAAATAATAAACCGAATCCTTCAACACACCAAACAAAACCTTCACAGTGACTTGGTCACTGTTTTGGTCGACGCGAAACCTGCAGAGACAAAAGCCCCATTTCGATTGACTAAGCCTGTTCCACTGTACGCCAGCTGATAAAGTCCAAGCAATAACGATATTGCTGGTAACTAGTTTTAATATCGTAAATAGGTTGAATTTTTTTCTAAACATAGTTCACCTTTAAAATTAATAATAGGCCGGGGACTTGTTTTTCGAGATGCAAGTTTATGACTTATGTTCCATTTTGGGAGCGTCTTCGTGGCCAAGAGGTTAACGACGATGCGTTGTAAACCTTATCGCCTCTCACTACTGCGGGTTCGGATACCACTGGGAGCTCGACTTGAAAGTGAGAAGTGTCGATTCATAGGGATAGCTGGAAATGTACAGTATTCGTTGTATCCAGGAAAAGTGAGTGGTCTGCCTCCACCACAAAGAAATCGACCGTCATATATTACATGTGTTGAAAATGACGTCAAACACCATACAAAACAAATGGGCAAATCGCTTACAATTACAACAACAACAACATCAACTTTTTTTTCTCAGATTAAAATACATGAAATATGAAAAAGAAGGAGTCACGCAGTAATCGTAGTGAGAATTTCATAATATAATTTAATAATAATAATAAAGTCAGTTAGAGGGGTTTGTTAAGGAGGAAAGAACGGATCTATTTATTAGTTCAGACGAACGTAGACTCTAAGCAATAAATAAAGAAATAAGGAAGTAAACAGACGGCGAGCTGGCAAGAAAGTATGAGAGAGAGAGAGAGAGAGAGAGAGAGAGAGAGAGAGAGAGAGGGGGAGGGAGAGAGAGAGACGTGATTGCATTGGGACACAAACATGTAAAGGTCGTCTATGTGTTACACACGAGACTGATTCTCGATGCTACATACGTTATACCTCGTAATGAGGGGGACCAGGTATAGCACGCATCACTGTGTTGCAAGCCACACGCACGGGATCGGCAATTGTTTATTAGTTGCGTGTTTACCTATAGTACAGGATATATAACTCCGTTTTACAATGTACTGTTAATCTTTCATTATATGAAAGTAGCGTGGAAATTACGGATAATATGAACGATGATGGTGAATTAAACAGAGGTAATGAAAATGTGTTTCGAAAATATGATGTAACAAATATACCTAATGGAATGTTTGACAGTGAAGTGTGTCGGGATCAAATTAACGCGCTTATTACGAGGCTTGAGATTAGTGATAAAAATCAATGCGAAATAGACGCTCTGTATAGTGATTTCATGCAAATTGTTCACTTCGAAATGGACAGTAAACTAAAACATAAGGATATAAGACCCATTGCAAATAAACGCAAAAAGCATTTTTCAAAGCCGTGGTGGAATGATTTGTTAAAAGAATTGTGGAATAAAACGCGGAAAACCGAGACTGCATTTCTTCAGTGTCAAGGCCCAAATAGCGTAAAATCAGCGTTGCGCCACAAAGCATCAAGGAATGCCTTCGATAAAAAACTCAGGCAAAGCGAGAGGCAATATTTTGCAAAACAACGGGCACATATATCGAATATGCAAACTTAAAACCCCAAAGAATTCTGGCACGAGATTAATAAATTAGGTCCTGGAAAAATCAAACATACCGTTGATTATGTAAAATTGGATGACGGTCATAAAAACGATATTCTGCAAAAATGGAAATCGGACTTTAGTTTTCTGTTAAGTGAAACGGCGGGTAACTTTGATGAACATTTTCTGACGGAAATATGCTTTCTGACGGAACAATGGGAGCGTGACTACGAAGACCTGAATGCGAATTTAGAAAACCACGGCAATCGACCGGAACCAGAATCAACGACAAACCAAAACTCAGCAATAACGTTTGCGGAAATGGTCAAGATTGTACCTGACGCAAAATGTGGGAAGGCCGTAGGCTACAAAAACGTACCGAATGGAATTTTAAAACTTGAAGGGCTTACCCCCTTGTTACACAAACTATTCTGTGCATGCTTCGAATACAACATTATCCCGACAGCTTGGTTCAAAACTATTATACACCCGATCCTGAAAAATGGCAAGAATCCAGCAGATCCCTTAGGGCATAGAGGTATAAACCTAATGTCGACAATTGCTAAACGGTTTAATGGAATTCTCAACGTAAGAATAGTAAACTTTTTAAACATGAACAACATTCTTTACGAAGAGCAAAACGGTTTTCGTAAACTGAGATCATGTCTGGACCCTATTTATTCTCTTACCACCATTATTCGTAGTAGAAAGTTGAGAAAAACAGCCTACGTTTCTGTGTTTTATAGACTTTGCCAAGGCATTTGATTCAGTAAATAGAGAGTGTCTCTGGTTTAAATTATTAAATGTCGGCATTTCTGGTAAAATGTACAATAAAATCAAATCTCTGTTTAAAAATCATAGAAGCATGCGTACGAGTTAATAACATGTTAACAGACTGGTTCTCGGTTAATTCCGGTGTTGTGCAGGGAAATAATCTCGCACCTACAGTCTTAACACTGGTGTTCAACTTTTAAATGGAGAACGACTCAGTTTACTGATGTACGCAGATGATTTTGTTTTAATAGCGGAGACACCAGAAGACCTTCAAACAATGCTAAACTGGACAAATAGGTGGCGCCTTGCAATTAACACTGACAAAACCAAGGTCATGCACTGCAGGAAACAAAATAGCAAACAGACAGACTTTCATTTTAAATTCGGGGACTTAGATATTGCAGCCGTGAGTTCGTACCGTTATCTGGGATTTGATATAAACGAATCACTTAATTACACACATGGAGTGAAAATACTTAACGACGCAGGCGGCAGGTCACTCGGTGTGCTTACGGCCAAGCATTTTGCAAATTATCACCGATTATGCTGCAGGTGTGTGGGGCTATAAACAATACGATGATCTGAACAGGTTGCAACACAAAGCCATTCGAACATTTCTCGGTGTGGGAAGGCAAACGTCATTGGCGGCTCTAGATGGAGATACAGGGTGGGACAGCCCACGGTTAAGACGACACTGCGACATAGTTCGGTTATGGCACAGACTGGCAAGGTTACCGCCAAATCGAATAGCCCATCGTGTGTTAATGTGGGACCTTAACAACACTGTACATTTAAGAGACACTTGGTGTTCAGATTTGAAAGTCATACTAGATGAATGCAACATTGTCAACTTTTTTGAAATTGACATCGTTAAAAATGTGTCTCTTCGTTATTTATTAAAAATTGTTAAAACAAAGTTGAAACAAAAACTCACTACGAATTGGCAAGCTGATGTGATAAACTCACCAAAACTAAGGACGTATAAACAGTTTAAAACCGACTATACACGAGAACACTATTTAGACAGGCAGTTGTCGTTTAAACAGCGATCAGCCATTGCTCGATTCAGATGTGGTGTTCCCCCTCGCTGTTGAGCTTGGTCGGTACAGACGCCCCCAAGTACCGATTGAGAACAGGCTATGTAAAACGTGTGATGAAGGGAAAGTTGAATATGAAACGCACTTCCTGGTAACGTGTAAATATTACCACGAGCTTCGAAATAAACATTTTGGCGATACTGGTGGAACTGGTAGTGACACTGATGTTTTCAACAATGTAATGAAAAATGTAGATTGTAAAATATTAGCAAAATTTTTGATAGAAGCATTTGATGAACGTATTGAACTACATAAACGCTAAGACAGAACAATAACTGTGAGTGTTAAATATGATTAAAGGCGTATTTATGCATGATACACTCTTAACTGTCATTTAACTGTATATAAAATAGAATCATTATTCCATGCTGTGAAATCTTTATATAGGAATTGATTATAACTATACAAGGAACATTTATACAATAACAGAGTTTCAATCAACTGAGTAATACGTTGGTTAAACAGCACGTTTGTAACAGTTATTATTAATTAACTACTTAATATCTGCCGTGGTTTGCACGAAACTGCACGCATCATATGGTAAAAACAAGGCCAATATGGAGCGAAACCCGGCCGATATGAGAAAATTCGGCCAATATGAAATTTAAGCAATCTGATTGGATAAGCCAACACGGCCAATATGACCAAGGCTTTGTTTTCTTTAAGGACGCCATTTTGAAGAAAAAAACACAATGTCGCAGCTATGTTCGCCTATGTAATGTAGACAATCAAAATAATTAAGGTTTGGTTATTTGTAAATTCGGTTACATCGACTTCGCTGAAATATAGCTATTATCACGTTCGTGTGTGATTTTCCCACGCGCCAGTGGAAAATTTATTTGAATCAAATACTTGTTATTAAATGATATATTGAACATATATCTCTTGTTCTTTTCTTACCTGTAAATGATATTTAAAATATAGGAATAAAGAGAGATATTAAGTAGTTAATTAATAAAATCGTCATTAATTAAGTGTTTTCATATTGGCCTAGTTATTGGTACTCGGACTGTCATATTGGCCCGCGGCCTTCGGCCTTGGGCCAATATGACAGTCCTTGGACCAATAACTGGGCCAATATGAAAACACTTAATTAATAACATCATAATATTGCCAGGAAGATGGCAATGAAATAAACACTCAATGAACATAATTTGTTAAAATGATAGTGCTTCGTAAGCCTCTGCAGCTGTTTAACTAATATTGATTGAATGTTGTATTACATGTAGATTGTTGTAAACAGGTTGCACTTTAATAAATAAAATATATTTATATATATGTGAACTAGTTAATATAGTGTCGTTACCTCCCTTAGTATACATTTGTCCATTTACAACTTCATCTTGTCCAAATGTCAGTGTTTGTTATCTCTTCTTCAATCAGAGATAATTGATGATTGCCTGTACTTTTGGAGAATTTGAATTTGAATATTGATCGCATCAAACTATAAACGCATACAGCCAACGACAAGGTATGAACTTTTTAGATGTTTACTTTAATATTTTATTGCAGATATGTTACAATATACTCACAATATTAGTACATATGCAAATGGATTGAACCAGAAGTTGTTACAACATAAGTTACAGTTCTCTCCATTCTGGCTGACAAATGTGTGTGATTATCGGATTGAAACTGTAATACTAGTCAAGAGTTAGAACTATATGACATTGAAATCATAATTTTCACATTCGGTCAACTTCCTGTTGGTTGAGATATTCAGTAGGTGAAAATAAAGGGGTTTACTCGGACTTTATCCTCAATCTCTATATGAAAAATGATAATATTATACCATGATTTGAACTAATTGTATACATATTGCTGTTTTAATATCAGACAACACCAAAAGAAGATACATAGATGTACACAAAATATAAAGCTTTTAATATAATTATCACTACAAACTAGTTTTATAAAGGGCTAAAGTCAGCTGAGCACCAACGATAAACACCGAGTTTAACCCCTACCAGAATGTGGGAGTCTTTTATTTTATTGATCACCGATTAGTCAAATTAATTTGATGATGTCATGTGAAAGTTAATTCTGATTTTGAACATTATTTGTGCTTTTTCAACGCTTCCGGGTCAACTCGTACTTAAGTCAACTCGTACTCATTTTGGTCAACTCTTACTCATGTATTGGTCAACGCGTACTCATTTTGAAAAAACTCGTACTCATTTATTTTTTGGTTGTTTGTTTATAGTTTTTTATAATGAAATTATAATTTATTATAATGAATGGTGTTGTAATATTAAGTTGTACTATTTTTTAAAAAAATATTCATGATTTTGATTACGATACCTATATTTTGTCTAGCTTTCATATGTCTGCATAAATACTATGTCCAACGCACCTACCTAGTTGTAAATTAATTTGATACGCTGGGATGTATAAAATTAAAAGAATATGAATTGGAAATTGTAACTGTAATTAAATCTAAACATTAATGTACGTTATACATCGTGTCATACCGAATACACAGGTATCGCGTCGTTCACATAATTATAAAACACGTACATCGTAACTGAATTTACACAATAATGGCAATACAAAGAAATAATTAATTTGAATGTAGTATCTTAAATAAAACAGGAGTTTGACTTCTTCATGTTCTTAGAATGTGTATACAATTTTCTGAAAATACTCGTGATTTTTTTATGTGAATGTTCAACCAATTTCAAATGAGAAATTTGAGAACAAAACAAAGGCTATACAGAAATCCAAGGCCGTAAATCAAATTTTCACACTATTAGCAACACAAAGGAATAATTGTTTTGAATATCGAAACATAAATAAAACAGTAGTTTGACTTCTTAAAATGTTTCCACATTTTTATGAAAAATACTCGAGATTTCTTTTATGAGTTTTCAAATAATTTAAACTGCGTAATTAAGACTATTCAGAAATCAAAGGACATACACCAGGTCTACACAATAATGGCATTAAGAAGGAATAATTATTTTGAATATCGTACCGTAAATGAAAGAGGAGTTAAATTTCTAAAAATGTACATTCTCGATTCAAACCGAAAACTGAAGGAAAAGAAAATCTAAACACCTATCGAGTGTACTTTCGCCGTTAAATCCAAGTTATATTATGGATTCCATAATTGTTTCAATAAATTAAAAGCAGTACATGCATATTTAAATAACTTAGCTCGATATTTGAAATAGATCGCGTAGTAGTATGTTAATAATTATTTTTTATGTCAGCATCAGCACATTTCAGGATAATCGATCGAGTCAAAAATGGCTAAAGCGCACCTGTTACCCTGACTGATACCCTGTTGTTTACCGCGGAGTAATCTGGGAACCAGCTTATTCGCCATTTGGCGGATAAATCGAGAATTAACAAGGGGCGTATAGGCAGTTTCAAATTCAGGGTACCTGTATATCCATTCTAAATGCAACTGAATTAAAATGTTAACAACGTCACATGCTTATTTATTTTCATAAATTGTACAACGAAACGCATATATAGTGAGATATATGGCTTTAAAAAATCGATAGTTTGTTTACAATTTTAACCTGAACTATGGTAATGTTTGTGCACCATGCAATTTAGACATATTCTGTCCAATTAAATAAAAACATGGCCACATCAATATAAGCTTTCATATATTGTCTAGGGTAAAGTATATTTCCTCTTTAAACAAATATGTTCATCTATCGCTAATTTAAACAATGCACGTTTTGTTTTACACATACATGTACCCCTTATTTAATAAAATCATACTTCTATAAAGACATCAAATCCGTCTTTGAATACACAAAAACGTAGAGGCACATAATGGATTATATACCTACAGGTTTCGACGTTACGCCCTTTGAATGGCACAGCTATCATAATTAATAATCATGCATCGCGTACCTGTACACACATGACAACTTGGTAACCCAAAGGATACCTCAATATCTGTACATATCATGGTTTACATGTACATATATTGTGTTAACTGTTTGTATCAATTATTACTCTCTAAATATGCTCTCAATTATGTATGTTACAGTAGGCAACTGTTAAATTTCTTGTTTTTCATTGCTTTTATAAAAAAAAAGGGTAATAATGTTGTATGATCTATGGAATGGTAATGTCTGTCCATTCATCAATATTTACATTTAGCTCCTTTTATAGAAACCTATGAACGCTACCCTTTTGAATGCAGACAAAGGTACTTGATGTTGCATAAACCCTCGATTTTATCAAGATGAAGGTCATTTGAAACATGTTTGGTGGACACGACACTTTAGGCGAGACACCATGTTGCGCGCAACTCTTATCTTCTTCTGTATGTTCAATATTGCGACCTTTCCCATAAAGTAGAAGTATTGTTCTTTTATGATGCCTTATGTTAAAATAAACATTGGCCTATTTAGCCAGTAGGCTAAATAAACTTTATTTACTACTATTATTTACACATAGGCATACATAGGCAACTGTATTGTCGAGTCCGCAATCTGTTCTTATGAAGTCTGTACTTGAGTCTTCCTTTTGGTGACTACATTTACATAGCAGGATAATGTCCCCGATTCTGATCAAGCACCTATACTTTGTGCATGGTCTTGGCATTCAAAACTGGCTAGAAACTGACCAAAACTAGTTTCAGACATCAAATCTCAGCTTTTTGGAGTAAACAGGATAATGAACCTGATTTTGGTGCCGTTGCTTATACAACCTCGATATCTCGCGCCATCTTAGGTTGTGAGGGTTTGGTCATCAGTAGCCCAAAACGAAGTAAACAAAATTAATAACATAGATGCAGGAAATATCCCAAAACGGAGTAAACAGAATAATTAACATAGATGCAGGAACATGGCAACACCAATTCGCCTTTGTTCAAAAGATCTCGGTGAACGGCTTAATGAGTTACGTACGAGAGGTTGCTACTAGATATACTGACCCGAGAAGTTTACTATTGTACCCCAATAGTACCCTTCAAGGGTCAGTACTCACTCCCGATAATAAATAGTTCTAATCAATTGACGTCTAGGGAATGACATTTTTTCCTATGTGGTCAATGACATATATGAAATATTGCATACTAAAACGGTCACATGGCTCTAAATAACATATACGTTGATGAGTAGTTAGGAAAAAATCGATTCGGTACCTACACGTACATGTCTTCAGTATCATGAAGTTCACTTGTAAATTAGACACACATGTTCCATAACTCTGTATTGCTTTTTAAAAACGTGAAGTCCTTGTTCCGATTTAGAAATTTATAAAGTCTGGTCTCTGATAGGCGAGACATTTGAATCCGCGGATGGTTGTACTCTATACAATGATCACCCCATTGGAATGAAGGCATACATACATGCAAGGGTAGGCCTAAAGTGCGAAAAGGAGTCCTTTTCGCGAAAAGGACTTTCCGCTACGAAAAGGAGCCATAAAATCTATAATTGAAGCATTAAGAAAATTATTTTTATGTATTTAGAAACACACTAACGAAATATGTTTGCACTAAAAAAATTAGTTAAATCAAACTTCAAATTATTTTTTGTCAATACTTTTGTGTTTTGACTCCATTTTGACCATACGAAAAGGACTTTCCGTCTGCGAAAAGGAGTCATAAAATCAATATCTAAAGCTGTATACACATTAATTTTATATATTTAGAAATAGATTATTAGAATATGTTTGCTTTGAAGAAATTAGTTTGATCAAACTTTAAATGAATTTGTTGTCAATACTTTTGTGTTTTGACTTCATTTTGGCCATACGAAAAGGACTTTCTCCGTCTACGAAAAGGAGTCATAAAATCAATATCTAAAGCTTAATGCGTGTTGTTTTTAGCTCTACTGGCCAAGGGCCAGCAGAGCTTATGGGATGGTGTGTTGCCCGTCTTCCGTCGTCCGTCGTCCGTCCGTTAACTTTTGCTTGTGTACACTCTAGAGGCCACATTTCTGATGCAATCATCATGAAACTTTGTCAGAATGTTTGTCTCAATGAAATCTCGGTCAAGTTCGAAAATGGGTCATGTGGGATCAAAAACTAGGTCACTAGGTCAAATATTGGAAAAACATTGTGTACACTCTAAAGGCCATATTTTTTACCTGAGCTTGATGCAACTTTGTCAGAATGTTTGTCTTAATTATATCTTGGTCAAGTTTGAAAATGGGTCACATGGGGTTAAAATCTAGGTCACTAGGTCAAACACTTGAAAAACCTTGTGTACACTCTAGAAGCCGTATTTCTGACCCAATCTTGATGAAACTTTGTCAAAATGTTTGTCTTAATTATATCTTGGTCAAGTTCACAAATGGGTCACATGGTGTTAAAAACTAGGTCACTAGGTCAAACTTTGGAAAAAACGTGTGTACACTCTAGAGGCCATATTTTTGATCTGATCTTGATGAAACTTTGTCAGAATGTTTGTCTCAATGAAATCTCGGTCAAGTTCGAAAATGGGTCATGTGGGGTCAAAAACTAGGTCACTAGGTCAAATATTGGAAAAACCTTGTGTACACTCTAAAGGCCATATTTTTGACCTGAGCTTGATGCAACTTTGTCAGAATGTTTGTCTTAATTATATCTTGGTCAAGTTTGAAAATGGGTCACATGGGATTAAAATCTAGGTCACTAGGTCAAACACTTGAAAAACCTTGTGTACACTCTAGAAGCCGTATTTCTGACCCAATCTTGATGAAACTTTGTCAAAATGTTTGTCTTAATTATATCTTGGTCAAGTTCACAAATGGGTCACATGGTGTTAAAAACTAGGTCACTAGGTCAAACTATGGAAAAACCGTGTGTACACTCTAGAGGCCATATTTTTGATCTGATCTTGATGAAACTTTGTCCGAATGTTTGTCTTAATGAAATCTCATTCAAGTTCAAAAATGGGTCATGTGGGGTCAAAAACTAGGTCACTAGGTCAAATACTTGAAAAAACTTGTGTACACTCTAGAGGTCATATTTGTTACCCAATCTTGATGAAACTTTGTCAAATTGTTTATCTTAATTATATCTTGATCAAGTTAGAAAATGGGTCACATGAAGTTAAAAACTAGTTCACTAGGTCAAATATTGGAAAAACCTTGTGTACACTCTAGAGGCCATATTTTTGACCCGAGCTTGATGCAACTTTGTCAGAATGTTTATCTTAATTGTTTGTCTCAATGAAATCTCGGTCAAGTTCGAAAATGGGTCATGTGGGGTCAAAAACTAGGTCACTAGGTCAAATATTGGAAAAACCTTGTGTACACTCTAGAGGCCATATTTTTGACCCGAGCTTGATGCAACTTTGTCCGAATGTTTGTCTTAATTATATCTTGGTCAAGTTCAAAAATGGGTCACATGGTGTTAAAAACTAGGTCACTAGGTCAAACTTTGGAAAAAACGTGTGTGTGTTCTAGAGGCCATATTTTTGACCCGATCTTGATGCAATTTTGTCAGAATATTTGTCTCAATTATAGCTTGCTAAAGTTCGAAAATGGGTCACACAGGGTCACACAGGGTCAAAAACTAGGTCACTAGTACACTCTAGAGGCCATATTTCTGACCCGATCTTGATGAAACTTTGTCGAAATGTTGTCTTAATTATATTTTGGTCAAGTTCGAAAATGGGTCCCATAGGGTCAAAAATTAGGTCACTAGGTCAAATACTTGAAAAACCTTGTGTACACTCTAGACACCATGTAGTACGACTCGATTCATCAATGGTATAACAGCCAGTAGAGCGTTCACAGGCCCTCTTGGGCCTCTTGTTAAATATTATCAGCGGAGAGTCCATTTCGCGAAAAGGACTACTTTTCGCACTTTAGGCCTACCGTACATGCAATGCTAAACAACACGCAATTTGTTTATGCTAAACAACACGCAATTTGTTTTGTTTCAGCACCACATTCAGGCGACGTAACAGCATGCAAATACATCTTCAGACGCACATGGATCTCTCTACAGAACAGATTCAGGTTGTGTAGCACAGACTTTACAAAGTCAGGTAGTCTTACCAGACATATGCAGATACATACAGGGAAGACACCATATACGTTTAACGTGTGCAGTAAATGATTTATCTTCTTCAAAAACACATATATGAGCAAGACATCATTTAAGTGTAGCGTGGGTTTAAATAAAACGCTTATTTAACGACGACATTTATACTGGGCTGTTTTTACATTTGTCTTAATATAACTTGTACACATATACATTGCAAGGGGCTAATTTGTATCGCTATTTGATTGGTTAAATTGGTGTATATAAGAAAATGTATACCCGCTTTATATTATTGTTGGAATTTGAGAAACAAACAACAACAGGGTGTGTGTGTCTCAAACATTTTCGACCAAGGACTTCTCACGATCCCTCTTAGATCTCTTGATTTATAGTTTGGGGTATTCGCAGCCTTTTATTTCTTTTATCATCAAACGAAAATGAAAGTGATTCAACATAGTCGTTAAGTTTTGACACTGAACATTGAACTTTTAGATGAGCTAGCGTCGTTTCAGTAGTAACAAAGATGTCAGCAAGACGTTAAACCATACCTGAGTATAACAAGATACAGGAGGTGCCATGCAAATAGACGGAGACGACGACGATCATGCCTTGGGTTTTGACATGATGGAAAGAAATGCGAAGGGAACGAACACTCACTCGATTAAAGTCGAAGAATTGAGCTATAAGGGCAACAATGAAGTAGACGAAGAAGTAGACGAGGAATCCTTACTGCTGAAGGAATTGGACGAATTAGGTGAGGAGCGTAAGAAATTGAAAAATCAGAAGAATTTGGAAGAACCAATAAAAACAGTGGCGAAGAAATGCAGTCTTACAACGCACATGAGCATACATACAGGCAAGACACATTTTAAGTGTGACATTTGCAACAAAGGATTTAACCATTCGAATAGTCTTAAAATACACATGCGCATACAAACAGGCGAGACACCATTTAAGTGTACCATTTGCAGCAAAGGGTTTACCCATTCAAGTAGTCTTAAACGACACAAGCGCATGCATACAGGAGAGACACCATTTAAGTGCAGTATTTGCTGCAAAGGATTTATTCAGTCTAATAACCTTAAAAGACACATGCGCACACATACAGGGGAGACACCGTTTATGTGTGGCGTTTGCAGTAAAGGATTTATACAGTCGAGAGATCTTAAAATACACAAGCTCACACATACAGGCGAGACACCATTTAAGTGTTACGTGTGCAGTCAAGAATTCACCCGTCAAGGCAGTCTTACAACGCATATGCACAAACATACAGGCGAGACACCATTTAAGTGTAGCGTGTGCAGTAAAGGATTTATCCGGTCAAATACTCTTAAACGACATATGCACTTGCATACAGGAGAGACACCATTTAAGTGTTATTTGTGCAGGCGAGACTTTAACGGGCAAGACAATCTTACAGATCATATGCGCACACATACCGGCGAGACACTATTTAAGTGTAGCATTTGCTACAAAAGATTTATCCAGTCTAGTAAGCTTAAAACACACATGCGCACACATACAGGAGAGCCACAATTTATATGTAGCGTTTGCAGCAAAGGATTTATCCAGTCGAGAGATCTTAAAATACACATGCTCATACATACAGGCCAAACACCATTTAAGTGTTACGTGTGCAGTCAAGAATTCACCCGTCAATGCAGTCTTACAGCGCATATGCGCAAACATAAAGGCCAGAAACCATTTAAGTGCAGCATATGTAGTAAAGGATTTATGCATTCGAATACATTTAAAGGACACATGCGCATACATACAGGAGAGTCACCATTTATATGTGGCGTTTGCAGTAAAGGATTTATCCATTCGAGAGATCTTAAGATACACATTCTCACACACATAGGCGAGACACCATTTAAGTGTTACGTGTGCAGTCAAGAATTCACCCGTCAACGCAGTCTTACAGTACACACGCGCGCACATAAAGGCAAACATTCATTTAAGTGTTACGTGTGCAGTCACAAATTCACCCGTCAACGCAATCTTACAGAGCACATGCGCATACATACAGACGAGACACCAATTAAGTGTTACGTGTGCAGTCAAAAATTCACCCGTCAACGCAGTCTTACAGAGCACATGCGCATACATACAGGCGAGACACCAGTTAAGTGTTACGTGTGCAGTCAAGAATTCACCCGTCAACGCAATCTTACAGCGCACATGCGCACACATACAGGCGAAACACCACTTAAGTGTGACGTGTGCTGTCAAGAATTCACCCGTCAGCGCAATCTTACAGCGCACATGCGCATACATACAGGCGAGACACCATTTAAGTGTTACGTGTGCAGCCAAGAATGCAACTGTCAAGGCAGTCTTACAGTACACATGCGCATACATACAGGCGAGGCACCATTTAAGTGTAGCATTTGCAGCAAAGGGTTTACCAAGTCAAGTAATCTTAAAAGACACATGTACAAGCATACAGGAGAGAAACCATTTAAGTGTAGCGTTTGCAGTAAAACGTTTATCCAGTCGAGTAATCTTAACATACACATGCGTACACACACAGGCGAGACACCATATAAGTGCAGCGTGTGCAGCAAAGGATTTACTCATTCAGGCAGTCTTACAAAACACATGCGCAAACATTAAGGCGAAACACCATTTCATTTTACAGCCTGGAGCATGGTATTTATAGTCCACTCAGTCTGTGAACCCACATCAAACTAATTGCAACAGAAATGACTTTCTGATTTTCTGATAGATACATATATAGCAAAAAATCACAAAAAAAGTCTAGAAAAATCTAGATAGGGGAAATAAGTTTTTTTTAATCGCTCAAAAATATGCGTTTGTCATAAAATCACTGCAGGTTTATGTATATGTATATCTGCAACATTTTGTTATGAAAAATACATTTCAATGAGGTATAACAATACAAAAACATAGCTAAATAATAAAAATTGAAAAGTTTGAATGAACGATGAATAAAAATGCTTATTTTAGCACTGTTTCTTAAAATTTGCATATTGAATTACCCCACCCACTTAAATACAATGGATCTGCATTTCAATGTAAAACTATGTTATAGGCCGTTTCATAGAACATTTTTGTGTAAACATTCATAATAAGATCGACGAGTAAGCACTGGGGATGAAACATTGACTTATGTACGATAATCGTCGGCATTGTCGGCAACTATAAATACCCAAGTCCTTGGCATTTAAATGTTATTTCCTTACGTATTTGCAACAGAAACACTTTATCTGCACAGAAACTATTATTGTGAAAAGCCGGTAGTCGCAGTATGACTGACGAAGCTTTAAAAACATAAATATGTATATCTGTACATATCTGACCGTGCTTGATAAAAATCAATACCTTGATTAAGGATCCTTATTACTTGACTTACATAAACTTTATGAATTCTTTGTTAGCAAAACATGACCTCTGTGATCCAAGCTTCTTTGATAATAACTTTGGAGAGAGATAAGGAAAGTATACAGAGTTTTATTACCATGAGTTTTTCAATACCGAGTGATGATACTCATGACAACACGTCCAAATAAACAAACACATGCTAGCGCACTCGTTTGTTTGTGCGAACTCGCACTCAGGCTAGAAATCCCGTATTGAAAAACTTGTGGTAATAAAGTTATATAATACATTTTTCTAAACTGTTAGTGTGTTTTTTTTATTTGCAATACAAAATTACAGTAATTTTGCGCCCAAACTATTGTCAGTACAAATTTATAGTCATAATACGACATATTTTAGATTATAACTGTGATCATTTATATGTATACAGTCCCTTGTAACAAACTTGACTTGCACAGGCGTTTGGCAATTCGTTGCTAGAAAAATATAACCAGTATGACCCCTGCTCTTTGGAATATACTTTTGGGTCAGATTATGGCATGTTAAAGTCCCTTCAAGTGTCAAATCTTACAACATACACCGTTTCTAAACCTGTATATAACTAAAACATTTTGAGAATCCTAACTTACACATTTTGAGAATCCAAACTCTATAGACACAATATAAACGGCTTTAACCAGCCAGGACAATCTCCAAAACTGCAGCGTCAAATTAAGAGTTATCAGCTCTTTATTATTTTTACGCATAATCAATCAAGAGTATTTTAGGAACCCGTGAATACGTTTAATCGGTACATATACATAAGTATGTGACCTCAACACGTGGATAGTTTTAATCAACGGTTTTGTAGTGTAATTTTGCCATTATTTGGCGGGGTACTTCTTTAACATTTTAATTGTATGTTGTTAATGCAGTCACTACTCTGTTTATATGCATACAGCCTTACAGTAACTTACAGCCAGACTATGCTAATACAAACGCAAAATCAAATAGTTAACATAGTTTGTGGAAGACATAACTTAGGAGCCTACGCAATCAACTCAAGAGAATATAATAATACTTTGAAACATATGCCAAATGTATCATTTCAATTTCATATCACGAACCTTGGTTACTATGAAGCAGGGCCAACGAGTCATTTTGCAGTATAGGAGTGCATACATGACAAACATGTATCAACACACATTCAAAAGTTAGCATACCAAAAAACAGTTAAATTATTTCAAAATCAGAAAGGAAATCAGATAAACACGAAATTTGGCGGTAATATTTTCTGTCTTAAATATGTTTTCTACTCAAAATTATAGACTAAATTAATAATAGTTTACTATGAGAACATAAGTGAAAAGGTTTCAGATGTCGACATCCTCTTTTAGTGCTTTTGTAACTTGACTCATTCTTGAAAATATCACTTGTAATAATAAGTGGTGACCAGGATAGGGTGTGGTAGTGTCTTGATAGATCTCTTGCATCGATCAGAACGGTAAATTGTGTATATCTATGCCTATAACATTAATACAAACTACTTGTAAGTAGGCAGTATTAGTACTTCACCTCACCTTGCAGTTTGGCGTGACATAATTATAAATGCTAAGAACCACAGTGGTGGCATAGTGGTAGATCACCCGCCTCGCATGCGGGATGTCGTGGGTTCAGTACCGAGGCTGGTCATACCAATGAATAGAAAAATTATGCTAGTAGCTCCATTGCTTGACGACGCTCAGCATATCAGCATATAAAGGGTAGTGCCAGGACTGGTCGTCCTGGTGTCAGTATAATGTGACTGGGTGGGGTACCATATCATATGTCTATACTGATCAACCCTAAAAAGGGCTAATGCTCATGCAAATCAAGTTGCAACTAATATATAAATCGGAAAGGGGTATTCAATCTTTTTGTGATGTTGTACTAGATTTGGCATTACCATTCAATAATGAAAGCTATGAGTTAATGATATACTAGTAATTAACATTGCGAATTATGGCATAGAAATAGTATAACTTACAAGTATGCTGCAACATCAATTACTATAGTATAAATGCTAAACTATATAAGGATATTTACCCATGGTGTTGTGATAGTTATGTGTAGGAACAGTTAATTATAGTTAAAGAATTGTCTAAAACATTTGAGCTCTATTATGACTATTATTATGATATTTTTAATATTTGTGCGCAGTTACAGCGTAAGTTATTTTTAACCTCATTCGTAATGGTCATAACAACTGTTGGTATGACCTTTACGAATGAGGTTAACAATAACGCTAACAATGGATAAATCATTGCCGACACCTACAATATAGTGGTCAATATATTATCCGCCCTCCACTCTCACACCACAACCCCACCCCAACACCCGGCTTCACCATAAATCTTAAGTATTTACCTTTCACTCTTCCAAAAATAATTATCAACGAATGAGTCTAGCAATGGGATATTAATAGCTACCGACAATGCCGACGGCTACCATATAGAGGCCAATATATTAACCCAACACTTCATCATCAATCTTAATTTGAGTATTTGTCTTAAACTGTAACAAGAAATGCATATAACATAGCATTACCTTTGTATGCAATTTCTCTATTGTGATTTCAGTGGGTAGGGTAATTCAATATGCACTTTTCAACAAACAGCGTTAAAATATACCTGTATTTTGTAATTGTTCAAAGATGTAAATGTTATGATTAATTAAGGTCTTAATAGTGTAATACATCATTAAAATGTCTTATTCCAAATAAAATGCAGCAGCTACAAATAACTCTAAATCTGGTGTTGTTTTATGAAAAGCGTAAATATAGGAGCTATAAAAAACTTATTTTCCCTATCTAGATTTTGCTAGAATTTTTTTGTGATTTTTCGCAATATATGTCACTATCAGAAAATCAGTCGATCATTTCTGTTGCAATTAGTTTGATGTTGAGTGGTAAAATTTCTCAGGCTGAGTGGACTATTACCAGATTAGTTGATCTACAAATGAGCATGTTCTGACATACCCGAGATTGAAAAAGATTAGTCGTATAATATGTTGTATACGAAACATGCATGTTTATGTAGTGCTTGTTTCGAAGACTCCTATTCTAACCTACAAGAGCCAAGCCATTTGCTAGTGTTTTGTAGTCTATACTGAAAGGAAAAAGAAACGCAGGGTGCTTATATCCGCTATATATTGCATATACTGCACACTTAATTCCATATATATTCCAAGGAAATCCCAAGATGTTTTGTAAAAAAAAAGTGCAGTTAGTTAGAGAAAGGACACAACTGTGATGTTGTAGACGTTTTAATCACAGTACACGTTGTAACAAGAAATTCATAAATGCTGAAGTTCCGCCTTGAAAAATTGAGCCAGTTCAGTACTGTATTTAATGTTAAGTGATTGCAACATTTAAAGCCTAAGTTTGCTCACCTGCTTGAGCCAAATGCGCATTCTGACGATAATGAAACTTTAAAGGGGTAACCATTGGTGTGTTCAGTGCTGTTTAAACCTTCTTTCTAAAAGGACAGGCCTAATGTGGCCCTGTACCTTTCCATTAGCAGTAGCATATTAAACATACAATATATAGCGGAAATACGCACCCTGCGTTTCTTTTTCCTTTCAGTATAGATCTGCCTTCACACCAGATGCATTTCTCTGTTAACTATACTATTAACATTCCTGGGGATTTGTAATTGCGAGAACAGGTTTGTGCATAGTACGAAAGGTTTGATCAGTGCAGTATATAAACACACTTTAACGTTGTTTATTTTGTGTGTCTTAGGATTATCATGAAACTCCGACAATATCAAACAAAGATATTATACTTAGAATTATTAAAGTAATACCCGATAATCATTCTTATATTTTCCGTTTCCTAAATTGTGTTATTTGTATCTAGTTATTTTATTTCATTCTCATAATTTGTAGAAATTATGTATAAAGTCATCTAAGTATAAAAATTATGAACAACACTTACCAAAGGTGTATTGGTAATGTGAAAGTCATATGAATATGCATGCACCAACACAATTTCAACTACTTAAACTAAAGCACTTAGAAACTATCTACAGTTACGTTCTGTACGATACTGGGTAGATGGGATCACCGTACTGAACGTTAGCGTCTACACCAGTAGCTGTAGTACGAAAATTCAAATACTAGTATACGCTTGTCTGATAGCGCTCTGCTTCTAATGCACTGCCCTGCCAGTGTGCTCGCTGCGTACAGATTCCTCAAACGTGATTATGATATTATCAATATGCCATTTGAATCGTTCTAGTGTTAGACGATTGAAAAAATGTGCGTGTTTGTATCACTTGTTAATTTTTGGTTGCCGTGTAGAAGCGTGTTGATCTCTGGTTTGATGTAAAGCTGCAGCAAGTTATGTCTCTGATATGTCTCTGATATGTGTATTTGCATTGTAAGGGACTATTTTGTACCTTCCATGTCGCCACAATTACAGATTACAGAGAAGAATTTCAATCAAGTTTGTGTCAAACAGTTATGTAATATGTTATACTACTTTAAAACTGAGTATATTGTGCCAGTTTATCATCTTGTGTTTCGTTTCGACAATAGTCATATGGCAATACATATCAATATATATCGTTTGTTTAAATATTATTATTAAAACTCTGTACTCATAACTAATTGAGCCTGATAGAAAAATATTCAGTAACACTACATGTATTGCATGATGTATATATTTTTGTTCTATATATGTACATATATGTTGACTTTCGTATATATTAACTTTTGAATTTGTATTATATGCTATAATTATATGTATATGCTCTCCTACATCTTGGAGGAAAATAAGAATCTATATCTATCTAAAAATAAATGGTTGGAAGGAGTGGGAAAATAGTGTTGTGTTTTTGCAAGCCTTGGAAGCATATAGTTTGAGTTGCTTAGGTTGCTAGAAACAGTTTCATTGTGTCGCCTTTTCGAAGAAAAATGCGATACACAGGGATCACTTTGTCGTCCGTCTGTCCGTCCGTCACAACAAATTAAAGTTGGCTATAACTTTCTCATTTCTTCATATTTCTTCATCAAACTTTCAATATATACTCATCATGACAACATCAGCATGATCATACTAAAATATACTAAAATATAAAGGTCAAGGTCACACAGAAGGTCATTATATGGATTAAATACTCATTTATTTCTTCACGAAAACTTAACGTTGTCTATTACATTCTCATTTCTAGATATTTCTTCATGAAACTTTCAATATATATATATGACTACATCGACATGGCTGTACTTGTCACAAAATGTCACGGGTAGAGCGTACTGGTCGTATATAGCTCTTGTATCGGTTACACCCAAAATCTATTGTTCGAGTTGAAACAATTTCACCATATTCATGATCTATTCATGTAACACGTAAAAGCGTGCACATTTTAAGTGGCCGCCAGAGAGGCCGTGTCATAAGTTTAGTTTTGTGCTAATGCATGTAAACGTATAGGTAAATTTTCCTTAAACGGCAAAATTGTATAAGGGGCCTCTCGTGTTGATTCAATACTGTAGATTTAGCCACGTTTGTCACGGACTGAACGGGGGAAATAATGATTTGGGCGTAATGTTTGCTATAAATGCCATTGTCTTCTAGCTATCGCCGGGATAATCGATAGTACTTTGTTGGAACAGAGATTGGACGGCAAATTTCACAGGCAACATGTGGTTAGTAGTTTTATCAAACTTTTATCGTATATTTGTATTCAGTGGGCGGCGCCATCTTGTTTGGCGGTTACGACATCCGGTTAGCATTGATGTTTCTCAAACATAACTTTAGACTAGCATATGATTTTGAAGTTACTTTATTAGATGTAATTATTGTAATTGATCATTAATTGTAAAACAATATTAATTTGATAACAGTGGATATTAGGTGCATTAGTTAACGTTGGCGTATAACTCGGTGATTGTAATACACGATTGTCAACATTAGTTAACAATGAGATGAGTGACAAGAATAAATGCGTGCATGCATAACTCAGTGAGTGTAATATATGAGTAATTTGATCATGTTTATATTACATGTATTAGGGGCATTGATTAACAGCGACGTACATAGCGTATACATGGCGTTGTAGAATATGTATACATTGCTACTAATCATTAGTACAGCTTACATATATTGATTGAATAATGATTTGTTTGGGTAATGATAATTATGCAAGATTGTTATGTTTGTCAACCGACATCTAAAAACGTATGTATAATTACAGCCTAAGCCATCCAGGGTTGGAACTAAGCCATCCAGGGTTGGAAATAAGCCATCCAGGATATAAGCCATCCAGGGTTGGAAATAAGCCATCCAGGATATAAGCCATCCAGGATATAAGCCATCCAGGGTTGGAGTAAGCCATCTAGGTTTGGATATCCAGGAGTGGAGCTAAGCTTCCACGACTAACGTTACAAGCGGTGGAGACGGTCCCCGTACCTGCGCAGCCAGGTTTTACTAACGACAACCCCCGGGACACAAGGTGGGCCCGTTACCAGTCCTCACTGGAGGAATATCATTCACAATCTCAGTGGAGATTAACTATCATTGCATCGCGTCATCAACCCTTACAGAAGGCATTTGATGACAATCATCCATTGAATTCGCGCATCATCATCTTCATGAGCTCTCGCGCATCACAGTTATCGCGCTAGATCAACATTGTTATAGATTTAACAACACTTTAGTGTCTTATACATTCAGTATTTATAACAATACTAAGAACGTCTTAAACGTTCATGAGAACATTCTTTTCATAGTTCATTTGTGTATTCGCTTGTTTTTTTAGATAATTGTATATATATTAAACATATTTTAAAAGTTGCATTAAACTTTTGTAAATGCATTCACCGTCATTGATTCTTTCCTGAGTTAGCCCAACCGCTAAGGTCATCCTGTGACAACTGGTGTCAGAAGTGGGATTTTGGGCGACTACGGAGGGAAAGAATCAATAAGTGATCTTTATTATGATATACTAAACCTCTACTTATTATTTTAGAATTGTGTACCACCCTTTGATCCATCAAGGCGACTGTCGACGATGACGGCCACAGCTTGGAAGACAAGTCAAGACACGACAAGGGTAGGGTGAGTCCAAACTGTTGTTTTGTCCGTTCTTTCCTTGGCGCGAGGTCGCAGTGGTCTACACGAGTTGGTCTGAGGCACTTTTGCTCAATAATTTGGGTGTTAGTTTTTACCTCCCTTGATATACACATAGTATCCAGTTAGGTTGGCGAACAAGACGTTCTACTCATGTTGTGACACTCGAGTATACTTATATTAATGGGAGAAGTAAATATACATGTACATGTTATACACATTTCGATGATTGTTTAAGGTTTATGTCCAATATCAAATTAAGATATTTTATGTAGTGCATATGTTTTGTGGAAGCTAGATACTATCTACACATAATCGTTAGTAGTTAGCGCTAGTACTAATGTGTATGTAACTTGTCCGATGATGATGCCCAGGTATTTACTGAGGACACAGTGACTTACCATTAGTAGTTAGGTGAGTAGAATTATTAGTGACGTGTGTATTGTAATTATTGTAGTTAGTAGTCCACAATGTCCATAGACATGACGTCCATAAAGGATCTTACGGAAATGGGAAAGGAGTTAGGGTATGCTGGAGAGGAGCTTAGAACCTTTGTTAAAGACGAACAGGCTAGGGAAAGGGAATTTAGACTTAAGGAAAGAGAATTAGCAAAGCAGGAAAGAGATGAAGAAAGTAGACTAGTTAAAGAGAAGCTAGAATTCGAAAGTAGGTTAGCTAAAGAGAAGCGAGATGAAGAAAGTAGACTAGCCACAGAGAAGGTAGAATTAGAAAGTAGACTAGCCACAGAGAAGCTAGAATTAGAAGCTAGGTTAGCTAAAGAGAAGCGAGATGATGATAAAGAGAAGGTAGAATTAGAAAGTAGAATAGTAAAGGAGAAGCAAGAGTTAGAACATGAGAGGTTCGAAACAGATGGTAGACTAGCTAAGGCTAAGATGATAATGGAAAGGGAGCAAAAAGAGTTTGAGCATAAGTTAGCTTTAGAGTTGGAAGCAGCTAAGACACATAGTAAGGAAAGTAAAACTGAAGGGAAAGATAGTTATTCTGGGAAGTTAAAAGGTTCGAAGTTACCATACTTTGATGCTGACAAAGATAACATGGACAGTTACTTGTTACGGTTCGAGCGTTATGCTGAGTTACAGGAATGGACCAAAGATAAGTGGGCAGTTCATTTAAGTGCGTTATTGAGAGGCAAGGCCTTAGATGTATTTTCTAGATTACCTAGTTTAGATGCTCTTGACTATGACAAGTTAAAGGATGCTCTTTTAAAGAGATTTGAGTTAACTGAAGAAGGTTTTAGAAAGCGGTTTAGAGCTTGCTTGCCTGAGAAAGGCGAGTCATTTATTCAGTTTATTAGTAGATCTAGAAATTACTTAGATAGGTGGTTAGAGTTAGGGAAGGTAGCGCAGACTTATCAGGGCCTCATAGATTTCTTGTTGCGTGACCAGCTATTCAATGTTTGTAGTAGAGATCTGTTCTTATTTCTTAAAGAAAGAAAACTTACTAGTGTAGGAGAAATGGCAACACAAGCAGATCAGTTTGCCGAGGCTAGAGGTGGAGCTCATAATGTAGTGTCGAAAGACAGAACTTTTAGAGATAGGCAAGGGGACGATCATAAACAGAAAGGCCAGAGTGGAAACTATAAAGGTGGAGGAAGTTCGATGGGTGCTAGAGGAGGTAGCAATAGTGGTAACATAGGTAGACCTTTTATTCGTTGTCGTCACTGTAATGGGAATCATGCTTCACATGAGTGTAGGAAAGCGGTGAAAGTGTCCGCTGTCGTAGACAACTTTAGTGACAATAGTAGAGTGGACAACAATGTAGGGAATCAGAACCAAGGTTTTAACAACCCATGGAATTTCGGTAGAGGTCGAGGTGGTCAAAACCGAGGTAGAGGTAGAGGCAGAGGTAGTAATAGTCCGGTTATTAAAACCGAGAGTAGTAGCTGTTGTGTTAAAGCGGATGGTGTAATGACGAAGATCGGAACATGTCTCTTTCCGTATGCAAATCTTCCAACGGCAGATGGTAGAGTGAATGGCACGGACGTAATTGTAATGAGGGATACAGGTTGTACAGGTGTGGTAGTTAGGCGTAGTTTAGTTACGGATGACCAGTTGGTAGGTAAACAGTCACCGTGTATGTTGCTAAATAAGTCGGTAGAGCACGTGCCAATAGCGAGAATAGATGTAGATACACCTTTCTTTAAAGGGACTACAGAGGCACTATGTATGGATGACCCGATGTATGATTTAACGATAGGGAACATAGATGGTTCAGCACTTCCGGTAATGTCCGATTTTAGAAGTAGCATAAGTAATGCCGTAGAGACTAGAGCGCAGGTTCAGAAGCAAGCTCAGGCTTATAGAAAATTAAAGGTTCCTGCAGCCGTAGGTGACATATCTAAAGCGGAGTTTATAGAAGCACAAACTCAAGACGAGTCATTAGGTCCTTGTAAGGTGAAGGCCAAGGATGGTGTAGTGAAGAAGTGTAAAGGGTCCGGTAGTTGTAAGTTTGTACATAAGAATAGGTTATTGTACAGAGAATTTGAAGATAGTGGTAGTAGACAGTTTCACCAATTAGTGGTTCCTACCCAGTATAGAACGACAGTGCTTAAGGTAGCTCATGAGTCGATTATGGGAGGTCATTTGGGCGTAAAGAAAACGTCAGATAGAGTATTGGCAGAATTTTATTGGCCAGGCGTTAGCGGAGATGTAACTAGGTATTGTAGGTCCTGCGATGTATGCCAAAGGACAGTACCAAAAGGTCGAGTGACCAAAGTACATTTAGGTCAGATGCCACTGATAGATACACCATTTAAGCGGGTAGCCGTAGACATAGTTGGACCAATTTTTCCAGTGTCGGATAGGAAAAATAGGTACATTTTGACCATGGTAGACTATGCAACTAGGTATCCGGAGGCAGTAGCATTGCCCTCAATTGAAACTGAGAGAGTAGCTGAGGCATTAGTTGATATGTTCAGTAGGCTAGGTGTACCAGAGGAAATGCTGACTGATTGTGGGTCACAGTTTACGTCAGAACTTATGGCTGAAGTAAGCAGGTTATTGTCTTTGCGTCAAATCATGACAACACCATATCACCCTATGTGTAACGGGTTAGTCGAACGATTTAACGGGACGTTAAAGCAAATGTTACGGCGTATGTGTACCGAGAGACCCAAAGATTGGGACAAGTATCTCAATGCTTTATTGTTTGCATTTAGAGAGGTTCCACAAGAGAGTTTAGGATTTTCACCGTTTGAGTTATTGTACGGTAGGTCAGTTAGAGGTCCCATGAGGATTCTTAGAGAGATGTGGGCAGGTGAAGTAGATAGTGATGAGGTTAAGACTACATATCAGTATGTTTTAGATCTGAAGGAGAAACTAGAGGAGACTTGTAAGATAGCTCAAAGTCAGTTAGTTAAGGCAAGTACCAAGTATAAACGGTACTATGACCAAAAAGCTAGAGCTAGGAAGTTTAAGATAGATGACCAGGTGTTACTGTTACTCCCGACCGACAATAACAAGTTGTTATTACAATGGAAAGGTCCGTTTTACGTTAGAGGGATAGTGAACACTATGGATTACCGTATCGAGATAAACGGAAAGTTAAAGACCTTTCATGCGAATATGCTGAAAGAGTATATAAGTAGAACCGATAATGTGCAACAAGGGGTGTTAACCGTAGTTAATGTTGCAGTTATTGAGGATAGTGAGGAAGACAGTAGTGAGGACACTAGTCCCATGTATTTTCCCACTAGTGTAGGTAGGGAGAGAGCAGCCGATGTAGACATATCGGGCATGCTTAGTGTAGAGCAGCAACGAGAGATTGGTAGTTTACTCTCGGAGTTCAGTGATGTCTTGTCCGAAAACCCGGGGCAGACAGATGGAGTGCAACATGATATTGTACTCACATCAGGGGAACCAATTAGAATTAAGGGGTATCCCATTCCATTTCACTCCCGATCAATTGTTGATGAGGAGGTGAAAGACATGTTGAAATTGGGTGTCATCGAACCTTCAAACGCCCCATTTTCATCCCCAGTCGTCCTTATTAAGAAGAAAGATGGGTCAATTCGATTCTGTATCGATTTTAGGCAGCTCAATAAACGTACCATCTTTGATGCAGAGCCAATGCCTAATATTGAGGAGGTATTCTCTAAACTTGCGGGATATTCGTATTTCTCCAAGTTAGACCTCAGTAAAGGTTATTGGCAAGTCCCACTTTCAGACCGAGCTAAAGAGATGACCTCCTTCGAAACTTCGCAAGGACTTTTTAAGTTCAAGGTCATGCCCTTTGGTCTCGTAAACGCCCCAGCAACATTCTGTAGGTTAATGAGGAAAGTCCTGAAGGATTTGTCCAACACAGACAGTTTTGTAGATGACATCCTGGTGTTTACAACAACATTTGAAGACCATATTAAGGCTCTACGTAATATGTTGGAACGGCTACGCCGGTTTAAACTGACTGCAAAACCTAGCAAGTGTCACATAGGTTACGCAGATATAGAGTGTCTGGGTCATGTTGTCGGGAGGGACCAGAAATTGAAACCCAACCCCGACAAGGTTAAGGCAATTCAAGAAGCACCAAGACCCGAGACAAAGAAACAAGTTAGGTCATTTTTAGGGTTAGCGGGTTTTTACAGGAAGTTTATTCCAAACTTTTCGGCTATAGCTGCACCTTTGTCAGACTTGACAAAGAAAGGTCAACCCAATAGGATAACTTGGGGGGAAAGCCAGGAGCGAGCTTTTGTCTCTTTAAAGGGGCGTCTGGTCAAAACCCCAATACTAAAATTACCTGAACTTGACCAGGAGTTTATCCTCAGAACGGATGCCTCCGATATCGGGGTGGGTGCAGTCCTACTGCAAGAGCAAGATGGGTGTAGTCTCCCCGTGGCTTACGCAAGTCGGAAACTATTACCCCGGGAATGTAACTACTCTGTTATCGAAAGGGAATGTCTTGCAGTAGTGTGGGGTGTCAGTAAATTCCACCGATATGTTTTTGGTAAGGAATTTGTCTTGGAGACTGACCACCAACCGTTAGCTTATATGAATAAAGCAAAGGTAGCTAACAGTAGGTTAATGAGGTGGGCACTGACTCTGCAGCCTTACCGGATGAAAATTAAAGCGATCCGAGGAAAGGACAATATTGGGGCAGACTATTTAAGTCGCCGCACATAATGACCGGTTTAATATAATAGTGTATTGCAGTGTATTGTACAATAGTAGTATATGTTACGACAGGGTAGTGTACAATTGTAGAATAGTGTTCAAATTGTAATTACATATTATAGTTGGGTTATAACTGCAGTGGATGTTTTCCGGAAGACGGTCGTTGTACTGGCTGAAGGTTGCATCCCTCGGTAGTAATATTTATATACTTAAGCGATTGAGCGATCAGCTTGTACGTTTTGTCGCTCATTTGCTCAGAAGAATTAATAGTTTCTTAACGTGTAAATATTAATTATCATTTTGTTGAATTTTAAAAGTGTAGCACTTTCTTTAAGTGGGGAGATGTTGTCACAAAATGTCACGGGTAGAGCGTACTGGTCGTATATAGCTCTTGTATCGGTTACACCCAAAATCTATTGTTCGAGTTGAAACAATTTCACCATATTCATGATCTATTCATGTAACACGTAAAAGCGTGCACATTTTAAGTGGCCGCCAGAGAGGCCGTGTCATAAGTTTAGTTTTGTGCTAATGCATGTAAACGTATAGGTAAATTTTCCTTAAACGGCAAAATTGTATAAGGGGCCTCTCGTGTTGATTCAATACTGTAGATTTAGCCACGTTTGTCACGGACTGAACGGGGGAAATAATGATTTGGGCGTAATGTTTGCTATAAATGCCATTGTCTTCTAGCTATCGCCGGGATAATCGATAGTACTTTGTTGGAACAGAGATTGGACGGCAAATTTCACAGGCAACATGTGGTTAGTAGTTTTATCAAACTTTTATCGTATATTTGTATTCAGTGGGCGGCGCCATCTTGTTTGGCGGTTACGACATCCGGTTAGCATTGATGTTTCTCAAACATAACTTTAGACTAGCATATGATTTTGAAGTTACTTTATTAGATGTAATTATTGTAATTGATCATTAATTGTAAAACAATATTAATTTGATAACAGTGGATATTAGGTGCATTAGTTAACGTTGGCGTATAACTCGGTGATTGTAATACACGATTGTCAACATTAGTTAACAATGAGATGAGTGACAAGAATAAATGCGTGCATGCATAACTCAGTGAGTGTAATATATGAGTAATTTGATCATGTTTATATTACATGTATTAGGGGCATTGATTAACAGCGACGTACATAGCGTATACATGGCGTTGTAGAATATGTATACATTGCTACTAATCATTAGTACAGCTTACATATATTGATTGAATAATGATTTGTTTGGGTAATGATAATTATGCAAGATTGTTATGTTTGTCAACCGACATCTAAAAACGTATGTATAATTACAGCCTAAGCCATCCAGGGTTGGAACTAAGCCATCCAGGGTTGGAAATAAGCCATCCAGGATATAAGCCATCCAGGGTTGGAAATAAGCCATCCAGGATATAAGCCATCCAGGATATAAGCCATCCAGGGTTGGAGTAAGCCATCTAGGTTTGGATATCCAGGAGTGGAGCTAAGCTTCCACGACTAACGTTACAAGCGGTGGAGACGGTCCCCGTACCTGCGCAGCCAGGTTTTACTAACGACAACCCCCGGGACACAAGGTGGGCCCGTTACCAGTCCTCACTGGAGGAATATCATTCACAATCTCAGTGGAGATTAACTATCATTGCATCGCGTCATCAACCCTTACAGAAGGCATTTGATGACAATCATCCATTGAATTCGCGCATCATCATCTTCATGAGCTCTCGCGCATCACAGTTATCGCGCTAGATCAACATTGTTATAGATTTAACAACACTTTAGTGTCTTATACATTCAGTATTTATAACAATACTAAGAACGTCTTAAACGTTCATGAGAACATTCTTTTCATAGTTCATTTGTGTATTCGCTTGTTTTTTTAGATAATTGTATATATATTAAACATATTTTAAAAGTTGCATTAAACTTTTGTAAATGCATTCACCGTCATTGATTCTTTCCTGAGTTAGCCCAACCGCTAAGGTCATCCTGTGACAGTACTAAAATAGGAAGGTCAAGGTCACATTGAAACTCATTATATCGGTTAAATACTATATTTTTTTTCACGAAAAATTAGCGTTGGCTATAACTTTTTATTTCTTGATATTTCTTCATCAAACTTTTAATAGATACTCCTCATGACTACACCGACATGCCCATACTAAGATGTAATGAAGGTCATTTATATGGGTTAAATACTCGCTTTCTTTCTTCACGAAAACGTAACGTTGGCTATAACTTGCTCATTTCTTGATATGTCTTCATCCAACTTTCAGTATATACTTGTCATGACAACATCGACATGGCCATACCGAAATATAAAGGTCATTATATGGGTTAAATACTCATTTTATGTCTTCACGAAAACTTATTCAGGCCAGTTTGTCAAGGACATAAAACTTGTTATCATGGTCATACTGACAAAGCGCTGACAGGCTACGCACGCGTTCCGCGGAACTCACATCTAATTTACATTATCAGGGACCACAGACGTCAATGGACTAGGTGCAAGGACATGGGTCATACAATAGTATACGTTCGTTTTTCTTGCGTCTTGATAATAAAGGCTCCCACACAATGTCATGGGCCCATTCACGAATAATCTCCAGGGCTCTGTTTATAGTGTTTACAACATTGGTAGGAGTATCAACAATTATGAGAACGTAGCAACGCTAAATGTTAAAATTCCGTAAATGTTAAAACTTCCACTGAATGTTAAAAATTCCGCTAAATGTTATAAATACTACGCTAAATGTTTAAAAACTTCTTTTAAAGGTTATAAATGTACTAAGCGCTAAATGTAATGCATTTTAACATTTAGCGTTTAGTGGATTGCGCTACTGACCTGAATGTTTGGGATTGTAGCCTCATATACTTCAAAACAATTTAAAACCATATATGTTAAACTATTTCAAAAGTATTATACAAAATTACTACGGAATTTATCTGATTTGTTACAAACTTCATAGAGACGATACATGTATCAATCAAATGCATATCATATTCAAAATCTCACAGACGATTCATTTTTCATTCGTACATCTGACGATAATGCCTGTGGGACCTCATAAATGTAAAGGCGTATAGATGCAAGCATGAAGCTAGGAATCTGATACTGACAATGAAACGTATTTTACTAATGTTTTTTTCACAATGAAATCATTATCACAAGCAAGTGAGTCGATTAAAGCAGCCCGTATCATACCGTAACATACTTCAGACAACTTTGTTGACTTTTAACATTTAGCAGTGACGTTGCATACCAGTACATACTTCAGACAACTTTGTTGACTTTTAATATTTAGCGGTAAACGGATTCCTCTGAACGCTATATGTTAAGTTTTATAACATTTAGCATTTAGTAATTTTTAACATTTAGCGTAATATTTAATGACGTTTAGCGGAGGTTTTAACATTAAGAGATGCTACACTAGGATCGTCTGCAAATAATTCAATAGTGAAATTTATGTTTGCAACAATATCGTCAATATTATATACTAGTATACACGAATGTAATAATGTGTATACTTGTGTTAGTAAATGTATAGATAATGTCTAAATGTAAATATATGTATACTGTATATACTAGTATGAGCATATATATAATGTCTAAAATATATAGAGTTTAATAACCAGTGTTTTTGAGATACGGGAAACATCTCCCGAGGTAGAGAAATGGCCCCGATATAAGAACGAGTGCGAAAATGGCCCCGATATAAGAACGAGTGCGGAGAACGAGTTCTTATATCGGGGCCATTTCTCTACCGAGGGAGATATTTTCAGTATCTCAAAAACACGGGTTATTAAACTATATATTACATAGTTTAAAATGATATTTTATTAATATTTCTAATGATTCACGCCTTTTTACACCAGTTTGCACGAGAACGCCAAGACGACGTTACGTCATCCAAGACGACGTTACGTCATACAAACAAAACAAGTGGAACCGGAACTCTTCGTTAATTTCCGTAATCGTTATTTCCTAGTGGCGGAATCTGACGACGACGTCCGTAAAACAATCGGAACGTCATTTGGCATTCCCGCCACTGACGGAAAAGGCCGAGCAATGTTCCGTACTGGGAAATATCTCCCACTGGGAGAGATATTTTCCCAGTAGAGCAAACGAGTAGATATAGCTTTTCTATTCCCAGTATTTCCTATATAAATCACAGACAAATATGTAATATATATCAATTATGACAGCGGTACACCAGTCCTATTATTCATGATTACTTCTCGTTGTCCATACGTCGCTTGTATCCATTGCCCTGTTGTAAACTTGTTTAACTTAGTAACCTATTACTTTCTGTTGTGCATAACTCCTTTGTGTCCGTTGTCTCTATTAAATATCCTATTGTATGTATAAATATTTGTCACCATTGTATTGCACATTATTTTAACAAGTCGGTGTGCGTGTGTTTATATGTGTAAACTGTCACCGTACTTTGCTGAGTGATTTAAGTCTAATGGTATTATTTCTCGCCCAATAAGTGATAGCAGAATTTCCTCTTTAGGTTCATTAGCCAATGTAAGGGAAGTGCGTAGTTGACATGTCCTTTTGTTTAAACATAACATGTCAAGTTGCTCCTGAAGTTATTTTTCAGCAACTTCAATATACATGTTTTACAGATAAATAGTCCGGTGGCTTTATTATGGTATTTCATATTGTAATGCATGGGTTGTAAGTTTTCTGAATTACATGAAAAATAGTCTTTTTTGTATGGCCTATACAATATGTTCTCCGCAAAATATTCAACATCAGGCCGGAGACATTCCAGCGTTTCATTGATTCCTACCATTTAAACACGTCTGTTGTTAAGAATTTTGTATATACAGTTCCTTCAATATATTTCATTCCATTTGGTAGAATAGTGTAAGGTACTAATACGTCATGGTACTTGTCCTGTACATTTCATTAGGTATACTAGTGCAAGGTACTAATACGTCATGGTACTCTTGTCCTGTGCATTCCATTAAGTATAATAGTGTAAGGTACTAATACGTCATGGTAATTGTCCTGTACATTACATTAGGTATAATAGTGTAAGGTACTAACACGTCATGGTACTTGTCCTGTACATTACATTAGGTATAATAGTGTAAGGTACTAATACGTCATGGTACTCTTGTCCTGTGCATACCATTAAGTATAATAGTGTAAGGTACTAATACGTCATGGTAATTGTCCTGTACATTACATTAGGTATAACAGTGTAAGGTACTAATACGTCATGGTACTTGTCCTGTACATTCCATTAGGTATAATAGTGTAAGGTACTAATACGTGATGGTACTTGTCCTGTACATTCCATTAGGTATAACAATGTAAGGTACTAATACGTCATGGTACTTGTCCTGTACATTCCATTAGGTATAATAGTGTAAGGTACTGGTATGTCATGGTACTCTTGTCCTGTACATTCCATTATGTATAATAGTCTAAGGTACTAATACGTCATGGTACTTGTCCAGTACATTCCATTAGGTATAATAGTGTCAGGTACTAATACATCATGGTACTTGTCCTGTACATTCCATTAGGTATACTAGTGCAAGGTACTAATACGTCATGGTACTCTTGTCCTGTGCATTCCATTAGGTATAATAGTGTAAGGTACTAATGCGTCATGGTAATTTTCCTGTACATTCCATTAGGTATAATAGTGTAAGGTACTAATACGTTTTGGTACTTGTCCTGTACATTCCAATAGGTGTAACAGTGTAAGGTACTCATACGTCATGGTACTTGTCCAGTACATTCCATTAGGTATAATAGCGTAAGGTACTAATAGGTCATGGTACTTGTCCTGTACATTCCATTAGGTATAATAGCGTAAGGTACTAATAGGTCATGGTACTTGTGCTTTACATTCCATTAGGTATAATAGCGTAAGGTACTAATACGTTATGGTACTTGTCCTGTACATTCCATTAGGTATAATAGCGTAAGGTACTAATAGGTCATGGTACTTGTCCTGTACATTCCATTAGGTATAATAGCGTAAGGTACTAATAGGTCATGGTACTTGTGCTTTACATTTCATTAGGTATAATAGCGTAAGGTACTAATAGGTCATGGTACTTGTCCTGTACATTCCATTAGGTATAATAGTTTAAGGTACTAATACGTCATGGTACTTGTCCTGTACATACCATTAGGTATAATAGCGTAAGGTACTAATAGGTCATGGTACTTGTGCTTTACATTCCATTAGGTATAATAGCGTGAGGTACTAATACGTCATGGTACTTGTGCTTTACATTCCATTAGGTATAATAGCGTAAGGTACTAATACGTCATGGTACTTGTCCTGTACATTCCATTAGGTATAATAGCGTAAGGTACTAATAGGTCATGGTACTTGTCCTGTACATTCCATTAGGTATAATAGTTTAAGGTACTAATACGTCATGGTACTTGTCCTGTACATACCATTATGTATAATAGCGTAAGGTACTAATAGGTCATGGTACTTGTGCTTTACATTCCATTAGGTATAATAGCGTAAGGTACTAATATGTCATGGTACTTGTCCTGTACATTCCATTACGTATAATAGTTTAAGGTACTAATAGGTCATGGTACTTGTCCTGTACATTCCATTAGGTATAATAGCGTAAGGTACTAATAGGTCATGGTACTTGTGCTTTACATTCCATTAGGTATAATAGCGTAAGGTACTAATACGTCATGGTACTCTTGTCCTGTACATTCCATTAGGTATAATAGTGTAACGTACTAATACGTCATGGTACTTGTCCTGTACATTCCTTGTAACAGAACGTATCAGTTTTGCTCTTGTTGCTTTTCAAAAACGTAATACTTTAATACTGTTTTACACAACACTATCGGCATCGATACAGAATTCCTGGCGCTTATATCGATACAGAGTTCCGGGCGCTTATATCGATACAGAGTTCCGGGCGCTTATATCGATACAGAGTTCCGGTTGCTTACATCGATACAGAGTTCCGGGATATACCTACAGAGTTCCGGGTGCTTATATCGATACAGAGTTCCGGGCGCTTATATCGATACAGAGTTCCGGGTGCTTATATCGATACAGAGTTCCGGGCGCTTATATCGATACAGAGTTCAGGGCGCTTACATCGTTACATCGATACTAAGTTCCAGGCGTTTATATCGATACAGAATTCCGGGCGCTTATATCGATACAGAGTTCCGGGCGCTCATATCGATACAGAGTTCCGGGCGCTTATATCGATACAGAGTTCCGGCGCTTATATCGATACAGAGTTCCGGGCGCTTATATCGATACAGAGTTCCGGGCGCTTATATCGATACAGAGTTCCGGGCGCTTATATCGATACAGAGTTCCGGCGCTTATATCGATACAGAATTCCGGGCGCTTATATCGATACAGAGTTCCGGGCGCTTATATCGATACAGAGTTCAGGGCGCTTACATCGTTACATCGATACTAAGTTCTGGGCGTTTATATCGATACAGAGTTCAAGGCGCTTATACCGATACAGAGTTCCGGGCGCTTATATCGATACAGAGTTCCGGGCGCTTATATCGATACATTATATCGATACAGAGTTCCGGGCGCTTATATCGATACAGAGTTCCGGTGCTTATATCGATACAGAGTTCCGGGCGCTTATACCGATACAGAGTTCCGGGCGCTTATATCGATACATAGTTCCGGGCGCTTATATCGATACAGAATTCCGGGCGCTTATATCGATACAGAGTTCCGGCGCTTATATCGATACAGAGTTCTGGGCGCTTATATCGATACAGAATTCCGGGCTCGTATTTCAGTTATCTATCTATCACTGTGACATATATAATTTTCACATAGTGTACACAGATGTATAATGTATAAACTAGGTGAACAAATGCATGATGTATATACTAGTGTAAACGAATGTATAATATTTATACTACGGTGAACAGACGTATTATGTATGTACTAATTCGAACAGATGTATAACATGTAGGCTAGTGTGAACATATGTATAATGTACATATATATAATGGATGTTCTATGGTGAACAAATTTATAATGCATAATGCCTATAACAGTGCGATCATGTGTGTAATATATAAACTAATAGACGTATGTGCAATGTATAAACTAATATTTTAAATAAAGGCTTAGAAAAAACTGAATACCGCCATTTTGTCACTCACACCAATCCCTCTAATCACCACGCCATCCCCTCTGCCCTCACCCATGTTTTAGTTTATGAAGTTATCTTGGTCATAGGAGACAACTTGTAGTCAAATTGAATACTAACAGGGGATTGGATTGCATTCCCCTGTGTCAAGCAAGGTCACTCTTTATATTAATACATAACTAGTTTCCGCTTATTTTTACTTCATTTTGGCAGAGCGTATAAAAACCTTACCAATACTATTCCTATCAGATTGTGAAAGGTTGGAATTGCTTTCAGATCACGGGGTCAAAATCCCAGAGTACTATTACTATATTGATATAGAAGCATGTATTCCGCTCTATATATTAAGCTTGGTTATGTATTTGAAAGTACTCTCGGTGTATAAAGGTTGGTATACATTTGAAGGAAAACTGTCTGTATCACTATGATGATGATTCATAATAGATGACATCATGTGATTGTGTACAGTATCGGTAGATAAATATATCACACAAGTCCAAAATAACGTACGTGAAGATACTGATGTAGATTATTCAATCCAAAAATACTTAATTATCGCCCTTAGTAATACTTTCCAATAGGTATTATACCACTAATTATTTTCCCCATAGACACCAATGTTAAAGTGTCACATATTAATGATTTGCTGCAAATTCAACTCAAGTATGGATAATGCAGCTGTGTAATGTTCATATAGAAAACTAATCTTCCACTTGAAAAATCACCAGAAAAGATGGGGTCACAAGACATGTAAGAAAGTTCTTGTTTGTTTACTAAACAGGTCAAGTGTACAGCTGTTTTCATTGATTGACTGTTTTCATTGCTCACAAAGTGTAAGCATAGAGTCGAAATTTCGAAAATGTTCATCAGTGATCCAGTAAAATACGCTTCTTAAACATACAACCACAAAATCGAATAGAAATGGGCAGTTTTTCCCTACTTATAATGCCCGTTTTCATCAAAAAAAGGAGGGATTACTTTTTATTATAGGAACTACATTCGACTACACCTCGGAGGCTTACATGTAATTAGTGGTGGTAAACCTCCATCGTTTCAGGATGTTATGGCACCAAACGTTTCGACACCTAGACGAATCGGCATCAAACCATTTCGGCTACTATTTTACTTTTACCCTAGACGTTTCGGCCCCCAATTTTTTTTTCCTGCTCATAATGATCAAAACCGCAAAAGCTGCGTTAAACTACAGTAATCTGTGTTGTAATTACATAGATTGAAACTGTATTGAAGTATATTTGAAATATAATTAAAAACGCAGGTAATAGTTTAACATGTTTTAGCAAGATGAACCTGAGATGATTTATTGAAGATACTGAATTTCCGACGGAATATGTTGAACGAAAGATGAGCTGAATAATCCGAGCCTTCTCTTACGGGTTACAAGTTGGAGACACTGACAGAGTTATGCCTCTATAAACGTTTTGGTAATGTATGAATTTTATATGATTGCTTTCAATATTGAATATGTTTTAATGTTTATTATGCTAAAAAAAACATGTCTGGGATTTAAATAAAATTAAAAAGTATAATGATATTCTCATCGAATTGAGACCCGACCTTTCTTATAACAAAGTCGCATTCAATATAGAAATGTATATATTACTTATCAATAACGTATACACTTTATATTGAAAATAAATGGTACACCCGGTTAAGGTGTATCTTATGAAGACAGTCACCACGTGGTGTGTAAAATAACCCGTATAACGGATTCAGTACGCTCCCTAGCCAGCGGACGTCTTTACCACTTCGTTCCAAATTATTTAATACGCGCAGCTGTAACGATAAACATTCTATGTTATTGACCTTTTGACCGATCAACCAGTAAACCAGGATATGTAACGATCATACGACCATATTTGATTGGTCGATCGCTGTCACATGTACATTTTGTTACTAAATTCAGAGGTGTTTTCCGACGAAGTGAATCAAAATGGCGTCCGAAGACAGTTTGCACTCATCATTGGAAAGCAGTTTTAACTTTATCGCCAGAAAGTTTAATTATATTAAATTAAAACCATTTCAAAGGCTACACTGGAATCGGTTTTATTAGATACAAGTGATGTTTTCGTGTGTTGAAAACAGGATCTGGAAGATGGTGTCGTAGAGAGAAGAACAGTGTTAGTGTATAAGTATTTAATAGGCCTAGAACTTTATAGTTTAAAGTGATATAGTATAAATATGTAGTAAGCCCTTTACTATGTTTATATACTATAACACTATCTCTTCTTCTCTCTATCCTTCTATGTTATACTGTCGTAATGGAACTTCTGTGGCACTTGAAGTATTCTAAAGAGGTTCCGATGGTTGATGTAAAGGATTGATAAATAGACAAAGCCTGAAATGTCTCCCTTTTTTTGCAATATTTCTTTTGTTTTACTTTTTAACGATATTAGCAGTTTAACTGAACTAGTCTTTATATGGGGGTGGGTTGGGGTGCAGTTTTACTGAGCTAGTCTTTAAGGGGTGAGGTGAGGGAGATACTCAGACAAACTGACTAATTCCCATCACTATGAGCAACATGGTATACCACGGGTTCTATACCCTTCCCTGGTGTCATCCGTGGTGTCTATTCCCTGGGGGTAGGCCTGCCACATAGATGTAGAACTTTTTGAAACAAAGTTAAAATAAAAAATGATAGCCTTAAGGAAACTTCTTGTAATAATTATATCCCAACCATTGTGTGAAGTTCAATTGTTGTCCCATCAATAGTTTTGAAGTTATGCTCTGGCCATGTGTTATTTAATTATTATAATATATGCAATAATACGACTACAAACATGTGATCAATGATATTTTTTATTTCAAAGTTGTGGTTGTTTGCAAACAAAAGCATGCTTCTTTACACTACAGAGACTGGTCCCAACAGCACAAACCGAGTGCACAAGACTAGCCAAAATTGATTTTAAATTTAAACATATTTCATATTAAATAAATGTTTACATAATAATCCTCCATGAAAGAACTGTTGCGAAACGAGATAATTGTTTCCAGCACATGTTAGGCTATGGACTACTATTATTTTTAAAGTCAATAAAAAACTCCCACGTATTCTTGGGTAGAACCAGTACTGAATACATACCGTCATCTGTAAGAATCGATTCTAACATTGGTGGAAGAATTTCTCTATGTTAAAGGGACACGTGGCAATGTTTAAATTTTTAAAACTCGCGAGTCCTGTTAGTTTTTCTACATAACATGCATTTGTTTAAAATCATTAGTATTAATTACAAGAAAATTGAAAGGCAAATTGATTTTGCGTGTAATTAACTCTTGACTATATTGTACCAATAATATACTTTAACCTTTAGAAGTATAAAAAGAGAAAATGAAAATTCAAAATTTTATTTAATAATATGCAAGTCGGTGAAAGGCAAAATGATACTTGAATAATAAATCGAGACACTAAATGTAAATGCTTGATTACAACTTCAGATTGTTGTGTGTCCCTTTAAACTTCTCGAAAAACCATAAACAAATTGTTGGTTTGCTGTTTCACTAGTCTATCTACCCACTAAAAATAGTTTCCTTTAATTTCTTAAGTTGTTGATTGTCCTTGGCAAGGATGGCCTAAGCGGAGTTTTTGAGTATTTTACTCAATACTTATTTCTACAAATTCCCTCTATTTAAAGTTTTGAATATGTAAATAAAATTAACTAACCCGCCAAACAACTAGTATACAGAGTTACACAACAAAACCGTTTAGCAATTTGAACGCTCTGTCCAGGTGTTCAGGTCACATGAATAATGTTATTATGTGCGCCGATTAAAAGCTTAGGTTTATTAACGGGTTCTTAAAAACCCATGACAATATTCGTAAAATGAATTATTACTCTCAATTTGACGATCCTGCCTGGGGTTTGGCCTGGCTAGTTAAAGCCGTTTATATGTTGTTGTTATAGAGTTTGGGTTCTCAAAATATGTACATGTAAGTTAAAACGGTGTACACATGTAACAGTTAGCTCTTGTTGGCGGGATAGCAGCTTTAAAACAAATACTCGATTTTTT
This sequence comes from Cyrtodaria siliqua, assembly GCA_037043455.1. Taxonomy (NCBI): domain Eukaryota; kingdom Metazoa; phylum Mollusca; class Bivalvia; order Adapedonta; family Hiatellidae; genus Cyrtodaria; species Cyrtodaria siliqua. Next base: position 57,205 of record JAWPHD010010684.1, read on the forward strand.
TAAAAATCACTATTATTATATGTGTATGTATTTTAATGTGGAATGGTTTTATTCTATATTTACATGATGACAATTTTCCTTAGCATGTGTCTTATATTAAGAACAAACGTCACAGTGTTTCTTTTAACTTAATATCCATTTAATCAGGATGGTTATTGCTTATAAATGTTATTAATTAAATAACATCCAATTTTGAATACATTCAATATTTAATAAATGATTTTTACTCTGAATTTCTTTTTTGTTATTTATTCATTTTCAATCTAAGGCCAACCTTAAACAATTGTTATGTAGGATATATGTAGGTAGTTCTTTGACACTGGTGAAAGCTTTTTACAAAACATAGTGTTCGGCCTGTATTATAAATGAATGTATCTCATTGTTATCTTTTCAGTTTAGAATGAATTAAAATTAACAACATTTAACAATACATATATACCTGATATTGGTGTGATTTGCGACACGTTCCCCAAAACAAAAACATAAAATAAAGAGAAATCCCTTAAAGGGACACTGTCCTTAGGTAAATGTACTCTCTACAAATAGCAAAGTTAAAAGTGGGATGAGTACAAAAACACACTAAATATTGTTGCATGAAACGTACGGTATATCACATCAATATCATAAACATCGTACGGTATATCACATCAATATCATAAACATCGTACGGTATATCACATCAATATCATAAACATCGTACGGTATATCACATCAATATCATAAACATCGTACGGTATATCACATCAATATCATAAACATCGTACGGTATATCACATCAATATCATAAACATCGTACGGTATATCACCTCAATATCATAAACATCGTACGGTATATCACATCAATATCATAAACATCATAGTATAAAAGCCAAAATACTAAAACAAATAATTATGAAGATGTTTTTAAACAGTGCACTATGCCGAGAATCTAGCAGGAATTAGAACTCATCAATATCAGGCTAATGTTTTACATATAACTTGCAATACATTACCTTGATATAATTGTTGTACCAGCCATTAAAAAGTGAAAAAAATGTACAAAGTTGTTTTATACAACTTTTGCTTAAATCACCTGTCTTGAAGCCAAATACCGTGAGTAGCATAATCTATAAATAGATTGTGTACAGGTAGTGACTAATCAAATACCGTGAGTAGCATAATCTATAAATAAAATGTGTACAGGTAGTGCCCAATCAAATACCATGACTAGGTATGTACATAACATATGTATGCATTTAATTTCTACATTGATTATGAACATTGATTTTGTTTGTTTAAAAACAACTTTGACAGGATTATTTGAGATTTTGACTGATAGCACCAGGTAGCTAAGGATATCAAGGTAACATATTGCAACTTTCATTGTAAAATTAGATTTATACTGTTGAGTTCTAATTCCTGTTGAATTCACTTTGAAATGCCCTATTAAAACATCTTATATTATATTATTTCATTTTTGAAATCATTTTTATGTTCTAAATAGGATAATGAGATGAGGTACTGCAAGTTTCATGGAAAAGTATGCAGACGTGTTTGAGATATACAACTTTGAATCTTTTTTTTTGTACCAGGGGACATACGAGGTCTGTTCAAATAATACGTGGACTTTTTCGATAATGCACTCATTGATTGGCGTAAACTTTTAAGATTCATACATGTTGCAATCCAACTCATAAGAAATCAAATGGTTTAAACAAAAAATCTATAATATGTCTAGTTACGTTGCAATGAATGATATAATAGGGCGAGAAACCCATCTATGGAGCAGTCCAAACTGTGGCGTCTTTATTTTAAAACTACATTTCGAAAATGGCTAAATAAAAAGAAAATCGTCGGCAAAAATACACACACTAAGGTGTCATTGTCAACGGTATTCCAACATTACAATTATGAAATTTTATGAATATTGAACAAGGAGAACTATGATAAATGTAAATAAGTACACGATCACTTCCTTGCTTTTAAGTTGAAATTGACGACGTCCAAAATAAAATCACGGAGCACTAAAATGTTAATAGAATATTAAATAATATGAACTTCTAATAAAAGAAAACAAATACAAAAATGAAATACAAAAACATAAACTTTTAAAATCTTAAATATTTTCTTCAAAATATATATGTTAATACATTAAGAATACCGATATATATTCAATAAAATGTCTTGGAATAACTTTGTTATCTGGTTCTAAATATGTTGAGTATGTATGCTAAACTCGATCGAATTCGTATGATCTCTTTCCGAAGCTGTGATATACAAGATGATTATCTAACAATGATGTAAAGTATTTATTTAATGCAAACCATGAATAATACAAAAAATCTAATTAAATAACAATTGCGTTTGTTATTTCTAGCACTGTTCGTCATTTATAAAATTAGTTAGTTTTTCAAGGCTACGCCATAGCTCACAAATGACGTGCTGCGTGAAGGCTACAGTGGTGTTTCAAACACAAATCTGTTTCAAATAATTTTATAATATTTACTAATATGAAAGTCAATATATAAACCTTTATTACCATGTAATTCAATTTACGTGATTTATAAAAGTATAATAACTATTAAAATTATCCACGTAATATTTGAACGTCCCTCGTAATCCTTTAAGCAGATACTGAGCATAGTCAAATAACTGTCTGATTTTTATTCAGTGCAGTGAAATATATATGGCCTGATGCACAGTAAATGGCCCAATTGCAAAAAACAAAAACATGTACAAGCTGAATCCAGATATGTTATTACTTATAATTTCAAGCAAATGTCTTGAAGTTTGAAGACATGATGTTTTAATAATGTGCTTCAAATTTCGTAAAAATCTGATAATCCTAAGTCATTAATATTTACATTCAAACTGTCGAAATTGAGCATATTTTGCCTGTAATGAATTAGCATCACATGTTTGTGACATTTTAAAAGTCAATTTAAGCCATGATCTGTTATATTTAAAGCAGATGTTTCATATTAACTGTATAGAGATTTTTATAAGGAACATTTAGATATAATGCAGTTGACAATTGTTCATAAAATAGTAGTTTAATGAACGTTTGAACAAAAAACACTACCGCTGTAATGACTTCAATAATGTGTATACCCATATGTCTTATTATCACATAAAATAATGATACAGTATTCAGCATTTATCACTGTTAAAATAGTGAAATTAAGATTTAGCTTTAAGAAATGATTTCACTGGTTATAGCTCTACTGGCCAAGGTCAGTTTGCAGAAACAACAAAATATCGTCTTAATCTAAAGGTATGCATATACATTCCATAATCTATATAACAAATAAAAGCATTTTTTATGTATTAATAGAAATATTTACGAAATACCAAATGTTATATGTAATGTCCGTCCCTTCAGAAAAGGTGTTATTTTTATTGGGATAAACAGCTTATTCCTTTATTTATTTCTATTTTCTGTGTAGGGTATTTAACTTAAAGTGTTTATAAACAATAAAAAGTATAAAAATGAAGAATGTTTGATATTTCATGTATCGTCAGTTCGTTAAATATTCTGGTTCATTGATTGGTCGGTCAAAAGCATAGAAGGTGTATCGTTACGTGAGCTCGTAGTTGAAACAAAGTGTTAACTACGTCTGTTGACTACTAGGGAGCGTACTACTCTGCACACATCTGTTAGTTTGCAGGTAAAAGGTTCTAGGCCCATTCTGCATAATTTTATCTCGTTGTATATGAAGGAGGTGGCCTGAAATGTTTATTCCTGTTGGTTAAACTTGCTACACACACATTTACTTTTTTTCAAGAAGTCAAGCTAAAAAAATGTGGTGTGGCAGTATGGTTGGCCAAACATTGTTTTAGGTGTAAGTGGGATGGATGATTTGTAATTTTGACAATTTTGATTCGTGCAAATGAGGTAAACAATTAATTTTATAGCCATTATTGGGCTATATTCCCAATGACAAAACATATATTTTCCCAAATTTTGAGACAAAAGTTCCAAATTGAAAAAAAAAAGAAGCGTTAGTGTAACAAGTACTGAGAATAAAACACTTTTAAATGCCTCTGCTGACCTTAGTGTACTGAAAAAATATATTAAAGATACAAATATTATTTTCAATGTCACTAGGCATTGAATTTTGAAGGGTTCGATTCTGAGTTATTCATTAAAGGGGTTGATGCTCTATTTTCATACACGATTTATTTAAAAGGGGTCTGAAAAACTTGAAAAAAGCTGAAAGAATTATCAAAATGCCATGAAAAATAATGGCAATATGATTGTGCCAAATGTCATCGTTTCAAGATGGCCGCTTTCATTTATGTTTCTTTGCAAATTTTCAGTAGGTCATATTTCCTTTATTTTTCAATTTTTTGGTAATTCTTTCAATCGTTTGAAAATAATGCATCTACCCATTTAACCTAATAGGAGATAGTGTTATTCCACGGTACTGTGAATGTAACATACCATCCTTTGGATGGGTCCATCATGTAAAGCTGTCACTGTATATCCTGAGTGCAGCAAGATCTCCTTGCATATTTTGACAAAGACAAGGCAAGCAAATGTGTGTTGGCTGCTAACATGGCCGGACAAAAAGAGGTTTTATTTTGCAAAAATAGCTCCGGGAACATGAAGATTTCCAAGTTGAAATTGTATACACTGGCCAAAGTTTGCGAGTGCATAGAAATCAAATTCTACCCCTTGCTTAAACCCTACCGCATTTGTAGGTCACTTTAGTTTAAAGGGACAAATGGCAATCTTGATTTAAAAACTTAATGTATTATTCCCATTATTTTGTCTACATAACTTGCATTTGTTTAATCCTTAATATTAAAAATATAGCATAGTATATTTCAATATGGTAGAATAAGAAGAAATGAAAACTCAAAATGGTGTTTAATTATATATACAAACAGGTTTAAAGTTAAAATGATACTGGATTAATAAATTGAGATGTTAACTTTAATGCTTGATACAAAAAACACGTCCAGATTGTCATGTGTCCCTTTAAGTCACAAACCTACAGTCACACTAGTAAGTGTTTGGATATTGTCAGACTGTTTCAGTTCTGAATTGCACTGGTAATAGAAAGTTAAATTGAAAAATACCTGAAATATCATTTTATTGATTATATAAAATTAAAAAAAAGTCCTATAAAATCATCAAGTTTTAAAGGCACAGTTCAACAAAACTACTTTAATAAGAACACCAAATAATGCAGTGGTTTTTTTGGCTGTTTTTATAGCCATTATTAGGCTATATTCCCAATGACAAAACATATATTTTCCCAAATTTTGAGACAAAAATTCCAAATTAAAAAATAAAGAAGCGTTAGTGTGACAAGTACTGAGAATAAAACACTTTTAAATGCCTCTGCTGACCTTAGTGTACTGAAAAAATGTATTTAAGATACAAATATTAAATAAATGCATTTTTACCCAGTTTTATGAAAAATCACGCTAAAATTCCCAATTGTAGCGGTATGCGTTATCTTCTCGAAGTAGGGTAGGACACCGGTACCCGGTGCTGGTATCGTACCGTTACCCGCTTCAATGGGAACCGGTATTTACCCGTTTAAAAAAAACCGGTACCCTTATAAAAGTATATGATTTTCATGGGTTCTTAAAATAACCGTGACTGAATATGCGTAAAATGAATTATGATTTGGTAACTCAATTCGACGGTCCAGTTTTGTGTTTTTAGTTAAAGCCGTTTATATAGTTTGGATTCTCAAAATTTGTAAGTTATATATATATAATAATAATTATTATTACCCATTATAAAATCTTGCTAATATAAGCTTTCCCATCGCTTAATGGAATTAAGGCGGGACCACGTAATGAGATATCTGGGAAATACTCATTGAACTGGTGGATATGGCTATATATAATTATTGCAAAACATAGAACTATATCTTAAACTGTGACAATCAAACATTTTTAATGACTGTAAGATATAGTTTTTGTTTTAGTGAGTTCTGCATTCATTTAAAATAGTATTTCCCTTCTAATTTTGCTGTATTCCGTGTTGTTAACACAACAGGTGTTTCTGTGTTTAGTTTCTTCTTTTAATTAAGAGTAGTATAATTTAAAGTTTCTGTAAAGAGAGTGTATGATTCTGTAGGTGTTATTTGTTATGACCTTGTCTTCTGATCATGAACTTCTAACTTTATGAACATGCTACTCAGATGTCTTATGGGATCATTTTGTTACCACTCTATTACCTTGCAATGAATGAATATATTTCAATGAAACTTGACACAAGTGTGCACACTACTAGGCGATGTGTTGGATGCAACTTCAGCCCCGTGTGGTTCTCTGGGGCCTCGTTCGGTTACGGGGCAAATAATAGGGCCACTGCAGATCCCGTTGGAGGGGAAGGCAGAGGGGTAGAGCCCCCCCCCCTCCCCACCCACGAATTCATGTTTATTTTATCATTTTTGTTCATGCTCATTAAAGCTCTTCATCATGACCTCTGCAGTGTTTCAGGTGCCATCTCGCTCATATCACTAAAGCAGTGGCAGAAAAACAATACCGTGGCTCCAGCGTAAATGGAGTGTCTACAATAGAACTCTAGGCCCGTTCTCCATATTTTATCTCGATGTACATGGAGAATGAGCCTGGCATGTTCATTCCTGTTAGGCGCCATATAACCTTTCATGTGTTGGTGCGCCTTAAAACCCCAATTTAATTCAATTCATTTGTTGGGATATGAACCATCGTGATGATTTTTTCATGCTCGGTGCAAAATATTTCCATATGTTATTTTAGTACGATTTAGTAAGATTTTTTGGTGGATATTAATGGATAAGGCCTAGAACAAAACAAATGTGTTTCTGTTAATTTGACCGACCCCCTTTTTTTCCCGCCAAGCAACATTTATTTATTGATATGTTGTTTTAATTATTGTATGCACAGAAATCGTTGATGATCGTCAGTAACATGCTGCATAAACAATCTCTTTAATAGATCATACCAATCAGTCCAAAATATAAAAAAAAAAAGAGTCCGACCCACTATTTAGGTTGACCTTTCAAAGAAATGAGGAGCTATGCTACTCGCTCCGGCATCGGTGTCTTCATCTGCATTGGTTAACCTTTTTCTGTAAGCTCATATTTTTAACTTTAAGGAATTTGAGTTAGAAAATAATGTATGAAGGCTGATTTGCTGAACCACTGGACAGACCATGGACTAACTTGCCCCACTCTTAACTGTGGTGGGTGGTGAGGAGAGGGATTGGGGGTTGTGTCCTTGTGTTCGGCGATGCATAATTAGAATTCATGATCAGGGTCTATATTGTTTTAAAAAAGAAACATGTGCATGTACATTTTTGATTACTATACCATGTTATTGTTGTGTAATGATGTGTGGCATTTTTTAATGACATAAAATAAATCCACTGAAATCTATTTAACTGCTTTATTTATCAGTTGTGTTGCATGCCAATTGTATGCATTTAATGCACATCTAAGTGTCTTATTCCACATTTAATTGCTACAAAATTCCATGACATATCATATAAAAGTGGTATTTAAATAGACATTAGTGTTTCCTTCACCACATTTATCAGCAATAAAATTTCATTAAAGTTCACGTAAAAGTGGATTTTAAGTGAAATTTAAGCAGAACCAGTGTTTCCTAGACCACATTTAACCGCAGTAAAATGTCATTAAATTCCATGTAAAAGTGTAGTTTAAGTGAAATTTAAGCAGAACCAGTGTTTCCTACACCACATTTAACCGCAGTAAAATTGCATTAAATCCATGTAAAAGTGGAGTTTAAGTGAAATTTCGGCAGAACCAGTATTTCCTACACCACATTTATCCGCAATAAAATTTCACGTAAAAGTGGAGTTCAAGTGAAATTTAAGCAGAGCCAGTGTTTCCTACACCACATTTATCTGCAATAAAATTCCATTTAATTTCATTTAAAAGTGGACTTTTAGTGAAATTTAAGCAGAACCAGTGTTTCCTACACCACATTTATCCGCAATAAAATTCCATTAAATTTCATATAAAAGTGGAGTTTAGTGAAATTTAAGCAGAACCAGTGTTTCCTACACCACATTTACCGGCAATAAAATTCCATTAAATTTCATGTAAAAGTGGCGTTTAAGTGAAATTTAAGCGGACACCAGTCTTTCCTATATCACATTTAACCTCAACAAAATTTCATTAAATTTCATGTAAAAGTGGAGTTTAAATCAAACTTAAACTATAACAAAATTTAGGTATTTTGTGAAAAATAAAATGCCATTTAAAGATGAATTAAATCCGAAATTTAAGGGGGAATTAAACTTGCTGATACCTCATTATACTAGGAATTTAAGTGTAGTTTAATTCAGATTTAAGTTGTGATTAAACCCTTTATTTCATGCAGTGAGGCCAGCGAATATATTTGTGCTTAGGTGTGCTAACATGCACTGGAAGGAGAAGTAATTAATGACAGCTCTTTTATTTTTGTAAAGAACTATTAACGCACTAGTTTTACCAAATAACCTGATATGATATTGGTAATGTATTAAAATAAATGTTTTAAGGAAGTGTATATGCATGAATTAACTGTTGAATTACCGGCGAATTGATGCTTTGCATAATTTTTTTCTTTTCTTGTTTGTAACTGTGTTAAATGATTGTAAGTGTAAATGCCGCGACATAATACGAACTCCGTTGTTACCAGGGCGATTGGATTGGTTTTCGAACTTGACCGAGATATTATGCCCATAAACATTATTTCCAAGTTTCAACTTCTTATGGGGTGTATGTATCTCAACTTATTCGTTTTGAAAGAGCTTGTACTCGAGTTGAGGACTTTAATATTCGTAATCGTTGTATAACTAAACAGCTACTCAATCAGGGTTACCATTACCATAACTTCGTAAAACCTTATCATGACAGCTCTGGCTTGTTGGCGACGGGCTTGTAGTTGATCCCAATTCAAGTCCTGTAGCATGTCTGCTCGCTTTATTTCTAATTCTAGTGCCTGCACCACAACAAACATCTCCAAACTTTTTAACTTCTTGTCTTACTGCCGTTAAAGATCACGTTAAACTATATTGTGATAAAACTTATGAAAACTCTGGGATTAATTTATTTTGGTCTATAAAAAATTCAGGAGACGTTCTGGATAAAATTTTCAATAAAGGTCAAGTTTCATCAATAAGCACTTATGACTTCTCTACACTATATACAACCTTACCTCATCACCTTATTAAAGACAAGCTAATTTCTCTTATTCAAAAAACATTCGCTAGACAAAATACTACATTTTTGGCACGTAATAATATTAAAGCGTTTTTTACTAACGGCAGTTTAGACAATTATACTATGTGGACATGCTATGAAGTTTGTGAAGCACTCATCTTCCTATTAGATAATATTTTCGTCAGGTATGGTACCACCGTTTATAGACAAATTGTTGGTATCCCTATGGGTACGAACTGTGCACCACTTGTCGCAGATTTGTTTTCATTTTGCTATGAAAGAGATTTCATGTTGAGTCTTTCACCAGATACCCAGGCAGATGTTATTGAAGCTTTTAATGACACCTCTCGGTATCTGGATGACATACTGAACATTGACAACTATGGTTAATAATATTTATCCTAAAGAACTTCGGCTTAATAAAGAAAATATATCAGATAATAACGCTTCTTTTCTTGATTTAGATCTCTCGATTGAAAATGGTAAAATAATTATCAAAATCTATGACAAAGAGATGATTTTAATTTTGACATTGTTAATTATCCCCACTTGTATGGGGATGTTCCCCGAGCAACTTCTTATAGGATTTATCTGTCTCAACTTATTCGTTTTTCTAGAGCTTGTACTCGAGTTGAGGACTTTAATATTCGTAATCTTTGTATAACTAAAAAGTTACTCAATCAGGGTTACCGTTACCATAAACTTCGTAAAACCTTTGCAAAGTTTTATTATCGTAACCCTGATCTTCTTTCCAAATATAAATGTAATTTAAGGACTCTTCTGCGACAAGGACTATCACAACCTGACTTCTATGGTGATGTGATTTATAAACTTCGTAAGATTCTTGGTCATGATCACTTTCATACTATCTGTGTTAAACTTGTTAAAAAGTTTATCAAAAGATGTTATGACCCTATCATTTGGCAAAGTACTGCATGCTTGGTGTTGGACCCTTTTACAGTTCGCCACTATGCTTTCCTACTTAATTGTACGATGACTGGACAGGCTGTGGACCCTATGATGACGCCTACCTAAAGCCCATTGGGACGGTGGCGTTTGATGTTTGTCCATGATCTTTCTTATTCGTGTATTCTCTTACTGCTCTGGCTTCTGCCAAGTCATTGAGTACCTTCATTATGGCTTTCTAGGCTATTTGTGTTTTACTTATATTGCCTATTGATGCTGCCTTTTTGGTTAGAGATTAGATCATGGCGGGGATTTCTTTATTTACACTGTCCTGTTTTAATGGGATGACAGTAGGGTAAGTGTGAGGTTTGGTGCACCCTAGAACCGGTTTAAACTCCCAGTGGCCAACTTTGCCAATAACCGTTCCAAGGCGGTAGCCCTATTGTCAATCCTTTTGTGTTTGTGATGTCGTTTACTTTTATTATTACTTTTGCCTTCTTGTTTGTCTGTTTCCATGTTTGTTTCTGTGTTTTGTGGTTGACTGTCCTCCTTGAATGCTACTTTCACTGTCCGATCTTTTTATATTTCTTGTCACGCTGCTTGTCCGGCGGTAGTCACTGTGACAGAAGCGTGCTGCTCTTCGTTGGACGTTCTCCAGCTTGTTGATATTATATTTTGTATGGGGATCCCAAATAGTGGCTGCATACTCTATCTGGGGTCTGACTAGCGACTTGTAACATGTGGCCTTGACGTCTTTTGGGCAAGTTGACAGGTTTCGTCGTAGAAAGGCAGTGGTGTTGTTTGCCTTCTTGGCTGTTGCGTCTATGTGGCTATTCCAAGATAGTGTACTGTCTATAGTGACGCACAGGTATTTTGCCTTATTGGTCTGTTGTAGAGTGTGGCCATGGATGGTGTACTTGCCAGTGACGACTTTACGTTTGCTGGTGATGCGAATCATCTCACATTTTTCAGGGTTGATCATCACCTGCCATTCGTGCTCCCTCTCTTGTAGTTGGTTGAGGTCATCTTGGAGTGCTGTCGTATCACTTTCCGAGTTGATGGTGCGGTACAGTAGGCAGTCATCTGTGAACAGGCCTGCAGTAGATGTGACTCTGTTTGGTAGGTCATTAATGTATGTCAAGAACAAGAAAGGGCCGATAACAATGCCTTGAGGAACTCATGACGAGACTGGTGCAGGAGATGATGTTTTACCGTCTAGGACACCTGTTGTTGTCTGTCAGCAAGAAAGCTCTTTATCCATCCCAGAGTCTTGTCCCGGATACCGTTGTGGTGAAGCTTTACTTCAAGACGTTCGTGGGCGAATTTTGTCGAAGGCTTTCGAGAAGTCCAACAGGATGGCGTCTATCTGTTGTTTGTTGTTCAGGCCTGCCGCAAGGTCATGGATGGTGTTGACAAGTTGTGTCTCGCACGATCTTCTTTTCCTAAAGCCGTGTTGCTGGTCAGATAAGATGTTGTTATCGTCGAGGAACTTTATAAGATGGCTGTGCACGATGTGTTCCTTGACCTTGCAGCAGATTGATGTCAACGATATTGGTCTATAGTTGGCGGGCTGGCTCTTATCTCCTTTCTTGAAGAGTGGAGTAACGACCGCGTTCTACCAATCGTCTGGTATTTGGCTCTGATCGTGAGAAGCTAGGAATATAAGGGTCAGGGATGGCGCTAAAGGTGAAGCCATTTCTTTCAGGAACCTGGATAATATCTGGTCCGGTCCTGTCGCTTTGTGCGGATTCAAGCCCTCAAGTAGTTTCCTGACTCTATTCTCATGAATATGTAGTTGTGGCGTTGATAAAGGAATGCCTGGGTCCATGGATGGGAGGTTTGTGTGATCATCTGTGGTGAAAACTGATGAGAACTGAGCGTTTAATATGTCAGCCTTGTCGCAAGCTTCAGAGAAGCTCACATCATCCTTTTTCAGCGGCGCAACTCCAGAGCTGTCGCACTTCATGCTCTTGACATACGAGTAAAGCTTCTTTCTGTTGGTGCCGGGCTCGCTAACCATGTCCCTTACGTACGAATTTCTGGCGTTTCGACATGTAGTCTGGTTGTTCTTCTGGATGTGTCTGTATCTGAACCAGTCAGTCTGCAGTTTGGAAGTTCTGGCCTGCTTGTATGCTCTTCTCTTTCTTCTTGCAAGCCGCTTAATCTCTCTGTTACACCACGGTTGGCTGTACCGGGTTGAGGTTAGCTTGAATGGGATGAAGGTATAAATTGCATCTTTCCTTGAAAAGTGACCACAGGGTGTTAACAGGTGTGGTAAAGTCTTGTTCTTGAATAAAGCTGTTAGAAAAGTTTTGAAGGTCTTCTTTCATGGATGGAATGTCGGCTCTCTTCCATAAATAGATACGCCGTTGGATAGGCTTCTGTCTTTTAGGAATGATGTTGGTGTCAACTAACACGATGTCGTGGTCGCTAATTCCAGGGATTGGACAGCATCTATCTATCGAAGTGGGTCGATTGTACAAAAGATGTCGAGAATGTTGTCATTTCTGGTTGGAAAGTGGATCATCTGTTGGCTTCCAATGTCGTTGATGGTGTCAATAAATGTTTGGTTGATGGGTACTGGGTATTGGTGGCCATGGATGGTGTTCGTAGACCAGTCAACATCCGGGAGGTTGGCATCACCACCTAGCCATATGATTATGTCCTTGTACTGGGCATGGAGATCGCTAATGGCCTTTGCACAGTTACTGAGTGTAGTCGCTGTTGTTGTCCGTTGGTCTATGGAAGCAACCAATGATGACCGGTTCTTTAGGCTAGTGGTGTTGAATGCAGCGGCAACAAATTTTGATGAAGAATGTACATCGACCTCCGTGGCCTCCATGTCGTGCCTAGCAATGATAGCCACTCCTCAATGTGTGCTGTTCGGACAGTCACGGCGGGCGACAAATCTGTAGTTGTCTGGTAAAACTTCTCGCTCAGCTATTTTAGGATTTAACCAAGTCTCGCCGGCTAATATTATGTCTGGGTCGGAGTGAAATGCTTCCCTCTTAGCTCGGATACTCTTAAAGTTGATAACCAGGACTCGTAGTTTCTTCTTAGAGGATGGGGACCTCCGACCTGTTGTCGGGGAAGAAGTGTATCTTGGTGAGCCAAAGTTAGAGCTGGTGTTGAATGAGGGAAATGAACTTGGTGTTGTGCATGAAGTGGATGCATCAAAATCCATGAAAAGGCTTGAGTTGAAGTTTGGTAGGCCACAGTTACAACAGGTCCAACTTACATCTGTATGCTCCAAACCGTTGTATACGACAGTTGGCATCTGCAGACATTCCTTGTGGAACCAACGTTCACAGTTTGAACAAGCGATCGATCGGACTGTTCTTGACCAAACACAGGCTCTACCACACTCCCGCAGGGGTATTTGGGTGTTCTGGGTCCTGGGTTAGGATGGCAATCAGAGGCGTTGATGGTAAGCAGGGTAAATAAATACAGTAAGTGACCGGACATACATTTCTTGGGTGTCGTTACCAGAAGATGCTTGTCGAATGTTGTACGGTTGTAGAGGAATAAACATAACTAAAATAAAAGTCTGGCCAATTGTCTCGCCAGTTACCAATAATCAATAAATACGACTAACATAACTATTTTAAATTGATTTTAGTTTTATGAAACTCTATTTACTCTACTAGTCAGGTCTTGCGTAAGTATCACGAGTCGTGAAAACAGACCAACGCATTAAATTATATACTAGTTAATAATGACGTCAGCTAATTGTGACTGTGGAGTAGTGGTAAGCACGCACGCCTGTCACGCAAGACATCCGAGTTCGAATCTCCAAATATTATATTATTTTGTAACTGTAATAATTAAACACTTTTTTTTAAGGAATAGAATAAAAAAAAAAATTAATTGAACGAATCTTCTAAAATGAATCTTGGTCTTTAATTTAGAGTAGTCCTAATAAACCGAGAACAAAAAACCCTACTGGCTCCAGTTTCCAGCATTTCCATGAATAATTTTGACAATACGTGTACATTATATATATGACTATATTTTTTTAAACTAAATAAGAATTTAAAACGAAGTTTATAATAAGAAAATTAGTTGAGAAATACATATTTTACAACCGAAACACTTTAATGATAAGGCTTTTCACATGCAAACCTCGCAAACAAGTTTAATAATATATTATTATTTGAACGTAACATTTTGTAAGGAAAACAAACGCAGAGTGTTTTATTTTAAATTTATCGAATAAATTACAACCATATTTTTTATGTCACATTATAATTGTGTGCTTTGGACCACGGGATTGAGTCATGAACAGATTAGCATAAATACATTTTATACGTGTGCTTATCTTCTAGATTATTTAAATCTACTAGATACCTACTTCCCGCGATCAAGATGCAGAATTATGCTTTAAAATATGTTTGCATGAAATGAAATATGCATCTTTTTAAATTACCTCGATACTACTTACCCGTATACGAAGTATAGCATCTGTATGTTAATCTGAGTTTTGGTGCCATGAAAGTCTGTATTCTTTTCCGCAAACTTATTCTAACTGATATAAATGTGTTTATTTTTGTATCATACTCATTTTTACAAGAGTTGTCTCCTAGATAATCATGTTTATTTCTATTTTGAATATTAATTAAAAGCACGTTTACATTTAACCGATGCTCGATTATAGGCTTTCATAATCGATCATCATAATCGGATGCCTAACAAACCGATGATGGGTTTAAAACAATCGATTAATCGGTATATCACTAGCGTTAACATTAAATATTTCAAAAACGTCTTTTACAAAAGCATTTGTGGTGATAGTAAAATGTGATGCCGAAATAATTTTAGTTGGCATATTTTAGAATTAGGAACATCTAAAGCTGCAATAATTCAAAGTACTAAAGTACTTAACAAAATCCAAGCGTGTTCTAAGACATTCTATCTAATGCACCATTGTACGACGTCAATCAATCTTTCCCAGGTCATTGGAGATAATTACAAACTAGACGTTGATATGGGTTTATTAGAATTGTTGTTTCGTGCACAATAATGTTTTAAAAAAAGAAAACTAAACCCTTGGGCTTTTCCTGTCGTCTGTTATCAATGTTAACACTGTTAATAGGCATTACTTAGTTCACTTTGTATGTTGCGACATCGTTAATAATCTGACAATTGCATCCGATTACCTACGTTCATGCACCTTCGCAACTTCTCGATTGATTCCGAACTTATCTTGTGTTTCAATTTTCATCCCAGAACACGTGCCTGTGAATCTTTGCCCTTTTTTTACGTAAAAAGGAAGATGAGTGCAATATCCTCAATTAATTTTTAGGAAATAGATATATAAAAGTAGATACTGAGCTAATTTTATATTCGATCTCCATGTCAGCAAAATTGTGTGTACAGTATTTGTACAGCGAAAATGTCAAACTGCATGTAACTCCAACATATGGTTAATTTATAGAAATTGTAATTAAAAAATGATTAGAACCTAGATCTATATATATATGTTTTACTTGTTTTGGAAGAAATGTCATAGGACCTTGTCATATACAAGTTTTAACAATAGTTGAGCATTATAACATACTTTTTGTTTATCTTGAATTTATTTATTTTTGGTAAAGAAAAAGGTGGGGTACGGTCCATATATGATTGCTTTTTAAAGTAAAAAGACGAATGAGGATTACAATTGTTTGTGTATGTTTTCAAAGATATGTTTATATAGGTAATCGAACATTAATCTTTGTTTTCAATAAATGTAATGTTATGAAAAAATGGTGAAAATGTTCAGTGACTCTATTTTTCCTCCTGTAAGTGACATTTTGGAGTTAGAATTATATGTCATCTTCAAAGACGTCTAGTGGAATAAAAGTGTGACGACCTGCCTTTTTTGACAATTTTTTATCTAAATGATACCAAAGAAACTTTAAGTATCAATGCAATTTACATCTCAGCACTGCATCCTTTCCATGCCAACCCAACAATTGAAAAACAAAAACAAATCTTATGTTAAAAACAAAAGGATAAATTCTACTCAGTGCTACACATATATATTTATGTACACATTATAGATTACACTCATAACGATACGCTTTGTTTGATTTGGGAAATCATAAAACAAGTGTGTATGGAAGTACAAAAGAACACCAGTAAGAAATATTGAAATTGTCATTTATTTAAGAAATGACGAACTTATCAAATAGTAATAGCATTTGATTTTTAACTAAATGATATATATATATTTTCACATCAAAGGTGTGGATACTTAAAACGCCAAAATTGCCAAAAGCAATACCCCACCCGTAACGTATGAGTGTAAATTATAAAAAAAAAAAACAAAAAAAAAACAATAATTTATATATTTTGTTACACCAAAATGATCACAAATGACGCCAAAAAATATGAAGAAAAAAATGCTTAACATTTTATATATAACCATCTTAAATCCTACATTATATCCATATCTATTAGAATATAAAACATGAAACAATGCTGTTGTGAAATATAACTACTGTACAGTATGATTTAAAAATAAAATTCTTAAACTTGAAAATGTCAGAACTTGCCAAGCCAACATCCTTAAGCTTATTACTGAAGCTGGATAAATCGCCGTTTATGCTTTGCCTTTTTCATATTAGGGTTAACCGTATGGACATTTTGAATTTGCGACGGTATATAAGTCGTTTAACATGTTTAATGGTCGCACATTTTGTTTAATGGCGACGCGTTAGCGAACGTTAAACGACTGATATGTGGTCGCAAAAGTCAACATTTCAATTCTGGTTAAGACGTTTCTAACGCATTACAATGTTTTTTTGCAGTTTTTCTAACAAAAGATTTCAAATAAAACTAAATGACGCCACGTTTTTGACAGTTTGGCGTCGCATGGCTTGATATGCGACGGTTAACGCACTATTTAAAAGTCGCACATGTTTGAAAGTCAGCCAATCGGATTGCAGGAGTTTTGTCACGTGCGTTAGAATAAGTCTTAAACATCCGGATTTTCAAGTAACAACTCATGCGGAATATAACTTTAAAAATTTCCATTTCTTCTATGTTTCGGCTGGTCATGTCATCAAGGTTAATTTTGATATTATAGATACACGTAATCGGCATTTGGTTTTTAAACGGTCCAACGTCTAGATAGTTTTCAATGATAGGTGTTAAAGCGTGTCGTGCTCAGATCACACATTCCATTTAACTTGCACGCAGCTAACCCCTATTGACTTTCTCCGAGACCCAGATTTTCATATCTTAGTTTTAAATCGAGAATCCAAGAATTTTATAACAAATGTTTTAGTTGCTGCTTTTGAAACAGAAAGTAACATAACATAATAACATAATTATTGTTTGCCGCATAAATTACGTCAATGCTTTATTTCTGGAACTCGTGAGAACTATTTCGTATACTCCAGTTTGAAAAATCTACTGAGGATGATGTTGTTTCTACGCATATAACGCATTGCTCCGCATTCAATCGGGATAAATAAGCAAATATAAACTTCCAACTGTATAGTGGACCCGTAAATGACACAAACAACCTTATAACGCCCGCTGTATTTCTGATTCAAGAACCGGCACCACTACAAACATGATCGAACTTTAACTTCTTGTTTTACTGCTATTAAAGATCAGTTCAAACAAAACTGTGCTAAATTTATGACAGCTCTGGGGTTATTAATGTTGGTCAATAAAAAAACATTAACGAGACGTTCTTGATACAATTTGCAATAAGCAACCATTTTAATCTCCAGGTACTACACAATATATACATAGTACATTTGAAAAACGCATCATTTTTGATTTTCGATTATTTTAGTCCGCTGTTTTTTTGTTTAAATCAAGATTATGTTTTATGTTAGTACAGAAGTTTGTTTGACTCAAAGTTAAAACAGGTTTTTAACGAGGACACAATTCCACTAAATGCCAAATGTTGCTTCTTCAAATGTTCTGAGTGTATTGCCTTACCACACCACTTGGTATTATTTAAACATCTTCTTTTTTTTTCTTTTTTTTACTATTTATGGGTTTTGCCATAAAAGGCAAATATGGCAAATCAGTAGATTGCCTAGAAGTTCGTGAAGTCCTCATTTGTCTATTAGATAATATTTTCGTCAGGTTTGAAACTACTGTTTTTAAACAAATTGTTGGTCCCGTTGAGTGCTAACTGAGCACCTCTGATTTGTTGTATTGCTATGAACGAGATTTCATATTTTTCACCAAATACTCAGGCAGATGGCATCGAAGCCTTTAAATAACACTTTAAAAGTTGGAGACTTTAACATGTGTAACCTTTGTATAACTCAAAGCTAATCCAGCAGGGCTACCGTTGTCATGAACTTCGAAACACCTTTGTAAAATGTCATTATCGTTAGCCTGGTATACTTTGAAAATATTAAAGTAATTTAAGAACGTTTCTACGATAAGGACTATGGCAAACCGACGTCTTTTTGTCTATGATCTTTCTTGTCGTGCCCTTAATGGTTTATTCTCTTGTTGCTCTGGCTTCTGCAAAGTCATTGAGTACCTTCATTGTGGCTTTCTAGGCTATTGTTTTTTTGTATTATATTTACACTAGCATATGTGTGTTTTACTTATATTGCTATTGATGCTGCCTTGTTGGTTAGAGATTAGATCATGGCGGGGATTTCTTTATTTACACTGTCCTGTTTTATTGGGATGACAGTAGGGTAAGTGTGAGGTTTGGTGCACCCTAAAACCGGTTTAAACCCCAAGTGGCCTACTTTGCCACTGACCGTTCCAAGGCGGTAGCCCTATTGTCAACCCGTTTGTGTTTGTGATGTCGTTTGCATTTATTGTTACTTTTGCTTTCTTGTTTGTCTGTTTGCGTGTTTTTTCTGTGTTTTATGGTTGAATGTCCTCCTTGAATGCTACTTTCCCTGTCCGATCTTTTTTATATTTCATTCTATGGTGACGTGATTTACTAACTTCGAAATGTCCTTGTTCTGCGCAAAGTATTTTTTTAAATACCCGGCAGTACCAGAATTTTCAAAACGCGCGATACAACTCCGGAATACACTGTGCCTGGGTAGGAATTGGGAAAAAGTGGTAATAGTTTCGTGTGTAAAACAAAGTTTTACAAAGACTTAAAATCACTATTAAATCCAGAAAACATCAGTGTAATTTAGACGTATTTATTCACTTCAATGTTACATATATTTCAATAAAGCTGAATTTAGGTGTACTACTATCATACAAAAAATTATTCGTAAAATAAAACTTGCCAGTTATCGAACTAATATTTTCAGAATTTGTGATTTTTTAAACACATTGGCCTAGGCTTAAACAAATAACGTCTGTTTCAACGTCGCGTCCTGAAGGTTGCGGTACACTAATTGATTTTCAAAAGGCCACAATGCAAGCTTTTCCGAAGATAAAAACTAAAACTAAACATACACATTCAAAACGATGTGTCTTATTTTCAAGGTAAGTACAAGTCCAATGTGCTAAAAGTTAAAATTCAGCATGTTTCACCTACAGAACTTTCCATGGGGGCCGCCATATTTGTTTACATGCAAAACCGCAGTAAAGATTTACCTGTTTTTGAGTGGAGGTTTATCCCACAATTTCATGTTTAAACAATACATTTGCTAAATATAAATGCTCTCATTTTAATAAATGTTATTTATTAATTAATTAACAACTCTAACATATATCTGGCATGTTTTAATTTTTGTGACCTTTCACTTCTGGTTCAGGTCATTCCTGGAAAGGGGCGTGGCCAAGCCCATGCTTTATTTAGGTACACTTATTACGTATGGATTGCGATAGCCGTGTTCGAACATTATTTGAATACATGGTATGTGGTCTCTTTTCTCTCTATATACAGTGAAAAGAGAAACAAACAATGTGCTAGACCACGGTCTGTAAATTTACTGCAACGTAACGTGTAGTAAGTTTTTGCAAATCTTCAATATATGTTGCGTTAAAGGGAATTGAAGCGATCTGATGTCTATCCAAACATAAATGAAACCATAATAATGTGCATGTTTTGTAAAGCAAAATGCATGACCGTGGTAATGCAAATTGATGCAAAAGTTGCACATGTATTAAATTGTGTCTCATGTTCAATTCGGTTTTGTTATTATTTTTATGAAAATGTCTGGGATGAAAAACTGACAACAACGCAAGTTGTAGATGTATACTTCATAAGTTTATTTGGGGCTCCATACTATGCAATGTATAATAAGTAAAATGTATGCAATGTGTTTATCAACATAATTAAAATAAATGTATATTTTAATAGCATTTCAAATTTGATCTTTCGTTAGATAATACTTACAAAAACAAGTGCACCCATTATGCAGTTTTGTTCGGACTAAACAGATTGGCTATTATTTATGTAGATATTGTCAGCCTGTGGAAATGGATGTTAAATGTTCATGCTTTGCTAACCGATATAAAACGTTTGATTGTGTCTATTATAAAGCGAATCACTCAATTTGAAATATAATCCAGCCATGCATGTTTGCCTTACAAAACATACGATTTTGATTTACAAATTACACGTACTCTGTTTAAAATGTACAATATGATAACTGTTTACATTTCAAATAAATGTATTAAGGATCGATACTAATATAGCATTTGTCAAGTCACGCACAATGCGGGACTGTGCGACAACAGCCGATACAAAGAAAGTGGAAAAGTACGTTACTATATACATATAACATCCAAAGTACGTTACGATGCACATATAACATCCAAAGTACGTTACGATGCACATGTAACATCCAAAGTACGTTACGCACATATATCGTTAGCAGGTAAACGCCGAGAAAATAACGAGCATCATGGAGTTCACGACCGTCGTAATTAAAGTATAAATAAAAAAGCGAATCAATTATTAAATTATTATTTTTTTCCCGTCGCTATAGTATCTGCAATAACGCGTCTTGGATTAATAATAATGATAAAACAGTATTAAGAGAGACCGTCAGTGTATCTTCAGGCAGTAGACTAACCAGCTTCTATTGAGACACATTGAATGTATGCATTGTGCTTGGGTGCAATGCATGCGCCTCCTTGAAAAATGACGTTTGTTTAAGAATTGATTCGCAAATACGTGCTTTTGAACCATTACGCGCGTTAAATGTGCGGCTTTCTTATCTTTGCATCAGTTGCATTGCTTTCCTGTTGTTATACATATATAGATTATTATATATGATTCGAGTGCATTTGGATTGACAAATATTACTCCAGATCACTAAAACAGCTGGTCGGATTCTTAGTTGTGGAGTGAAAAAAGAAGCAAGATTGCGGCGTGTCTCTTTAAGATATTCACATATCGTGCACATAGTATATATTTGTATTTTAATGTTTCATTACAACAGTATGGGAAGTTTTCTTTTTAAAACAGTTTGACACACTGACGGTTACTTTCACTATTTCCAAATCTCAAAATGAGATATTATCTGTCTGTTTTCATTTTTTATTATGATTTTTTTTTGTTTATTTGTTAATGATACAAAGGTTACGTATGCGCATGATATCTGTTTAATTTATACTGCGAAAACGAGATTTACATACAGACTATTAAAATCGTTTATGGTGATAAATCGACATCGAAAACTATGTAACCAATAGCGCCGAGTCGCCGAGAGTTTTCATGCCGAGTCGATGAGTTTTTCACCGCAAACATTTTCATAAACAATAATTAAACAAAACGGAACATAGGAACTAGCACCTAGTTATTTAACAGTATATTGCTTCGATTGTTAACCTTATATTGCTTCGATTGGTACAATTATTCTTTTCAGGTCTAATAATTGTTATAATTATATAGCAATATAGAGGCGTTTCAAAAAGAATTATGTACGAAAAGCATAATAACAAATTGTCCTTATTTTGGAAATGAACATGTTCTCAATTGCTATTAGACCGTTAGCTAATACATATTCAGATTCAGTTGTCAGTTATATATTGGTTTAATTGTGATACTGTTAATATATATAATAAGTGTTTAAATAAACTGATGTACATGCTTTTTTTTGTGTTCTATTCTTTGTTAAAGTCAATATATTCGTTTTCATTTGTAATCTTTATATTAAATTGGTGGACTTGAAATTTGGTGTGGACCTGGTTTAAACCTCACTGACACCAGTGGTAATAGTGACCTAAACCAGGTAGTCTCATGCATTATAATGTATCTGAGGGAAGGCTGCCGAAATTCTCTGTAACCGTCCCGTCTCTAGGGTGGCTGTAAATAACATATAATGTGTTGAATAATGGTTCAACAACACTCATCTTCAACTACATTGCATAGTCAGTCTAATAATAAAACTTACAACAATCAAATAGCATACACGAATGTATAATTGAATACAAAACTAACAACGAAAAAGATTCTTTGCAACAGAACATTATAGCCTGACTTGCTTTCTGTGTTGTTATAAGACGCGTCTTGCAACACTTCACACATTAATACAGGTGACATTCTACACTTCACACAATAATGCAGGTGACATTCAACACTTCACACATTAATACAGGTGACATTCTACACTTCACACATTAATACAGGTGACATTCTACACTTCACACATTAATACAGGTGACATTCTACACTTCACACATTACTACAGGTGACATTCTACACTTCACACATTACTACAGGTGACATTCTACACTTCACACATTAATACAGGTGACATTCAACACTTCACACATTAATACAGGTGACATTCTACACTTCACACATTAATACAGGTGACATTCTACACTTCACACATTATTACAGATGACATTATACACTTCACACATTAATACAGGTGACATTCTACACTTCATACATTAATACAGATGACATTTTAATCAAAGTGACCTTTCAATACACGAGACTTTTCAATACGCGTGACCTTTTAAAACAGGTGACCGTTTAATACATGTGACCGAGAAACCAGATATAATTTTTTAAAAAAAAATACTATGAAGGAGAATTTTGGAAATCGCCGAACCGGATATATATAAAATGTATTGTAGTTTCGGCTTGACTTGCTATGAAGATTGTGAAGGACTCATCTTCCTATTAGAAAATATTTTCGTTAGGTATTCTAGACAAATTGTTGGTATCCCTATGGGAACGAACTGCGCACCAATTGTCGTAGATTTTTTATTTTGCTATGAAAGAGATTTCATGTTGAGTTTTTCACCAGATACCAGGCAGATGTTATTGAAGCCTTTAATGACACCTCTCGGTATCTGGATGACATATTGAACATTGACAACCATTTCTTTCCAACTATGGTTAATAATATTTATCCTAAAGAACTTCAGCTTAACAAAGGTTATATATTTGATAATAACGCTTCTTTTCTTGATTTAGATCTCTCGATTGCAAATGGTGAAATAATTAACAAAATATATAACAAGAGAGATGATTTTAATTTTGACATTGTTAATTATCCCCACTTGGATGGGGATGTTCCCCGAGCAACTTCTTATGGGATGTATGTGTTTCAACTTATCCGTTTTTGATGGAATAAAAGGTTTCGGAGGAGATGTCGTTTAAAATTTCCTTAAATTTGACGTAGTTTTAGCCATGGCGGCCATCTTGGACAACTGGCGGTTGCGGGAAACAAAAATCTGAGGCGTACTATCCCTAAGATCATTGTGATAAAGTTTCAACAAAATCCTTCAAGAGGTTTCAGAGAAGATGTCAATTTTAGCCTTTTCCTATATAACTCTATATAAACTTTGGGTCGTCGTGGAGGCCATTTTGATTATTCGACGAGGCCAACCCAAGGAACATGTATATGATATTTCACTGGAATGGATTAAATGGTTTCGGAGGAGATGTCGTTGAAATCTCTTTAAATTTGACCTAATTTTAGCCATGGCGGCCATCTTGGATGACTGACGGTCGCGAAAAACACAAATCTGAGGAGGACTATCCCAAAGATCATTATGATTAAGTTTCATCTAAATCCTTTAAACTGTTTCAGAGAAGATGTCATTTTTAGTATTTTCCTATATAAATATATGCAAATTTTGGGTTGACGTGGTGGCCATTTTGAATATTTGACATAACGAAAAACAGCAACTTGATAGAGACCAACCCAAGGAACATGTGTATAATATTTCACTTGAATGGAACAAGTGCTTTCAGAGGATATGTTGTTTGAAATTTCCCTAAATTTGACCTAATATTTTCCATGGCGGCCATCTTGGATGACTGGCGAACGACGACGGACGAAAAGTGATCGCGGCCAGAAGAGTTAAAAACACACCGTTACTTTACATGCAGAGAGATATGACCACCCCATCCCACTTACCTCCATACATATTCATTTGAGGGCTGGCGTGGCGCAGCCAGTAGCGCGGCGGATTTGTAACCGGAGGCCCCGGGTTCAATCCTCCGAGGTGCCACTGAGTTTCGTCGGTGTGTTCTTGGGCAAGACACTTTCCCTTAGCCTCGACCGTCGGATGGGGACGTAAACCGGGCGGTCCCGTGTTTCGGTCTATCCTCCGAGCACGTTAAAGAACCATAGGAATCTATTCAATAATAAGAGTAGGGCAAGGTTTCCCGGATTCCTATGTATCCTTCCCCTCTGTCTGGGGCGGCTCTAAATAACTTATACTGTGTTGATGAGCCGTTAAACAGCATTCAATTCAATACATATTATTTTTGTCTCTTTTTATCATGATCATTCAACGTCTTTATCATTACACCGCGTATGCATACGTGGAAACGTTGCTCCGTCGTAAATGGAGTGTCTACTATAGAATTTGCAGCAACTCTGCAGTTCTACAGGTAAAAAAGGATATAGGCCCATTCTCCATATTTTATCTTAATGTGTTGGTGAGCCTTAAAACCCAATTCAGTTTAAATCAATTCCACTACACTATATCTGGAAGAGATTACAGCGTGCACAAACTAACAATGTGGATATGTACCCTTAAGGATCTATTTCCAGCCTAATGCATTTGGACGGGGTAGAGTGGGGAGGGGTGGGGTAGAGGAGGGTAGGGGAGGGAAATTTGTAAAGGTTACTGTAAATCACTGTTAGACATACAATTGCAGGAGAAATGTTAGTCTTTAAATTTGTTTCAGCTGTTGAGGCCCTCCCAGTACAATGTTTATATGCAACTAGCATATTAAAATAGGTGTTTTATTATGCCCCGCTTTCCGAGGGGGGCATATTGCTTTGCAAATGTCGGTCTGTCTGTCTGTCTGTCGGTTGGTCGGTCCATCCCGAAGTTTTCGCGATAACTCAAGAATGGCTGGCACTACAAATTCGCACAAGAAATGTGGTTGCCATGGTAAAAAAAAAAATATATATATCGGTCGGTCGGTCCATCCTGAAATCTTCTTGTCTTTGCGATAACTCAAGAATGGCTGGCACTTCAAACTCGAAACGTGGCAGAAATGTTTGTGTCATGGTCTAGTTGTGCACCTCCTCTTTTGGGTAGATTCGAATAAGAAATGTCGTTGCCATGGTAACAAAACTTGTAAAAAATCACTAAAAAACGCTTGTCTTCGTGATACTAAAGAACAGCTGGCACTACAAATGCCAAACTTGGCAAGAATGTTTGACTCATGGCGTAGTTGTGCCCCTCCCTTTTGGGTAGATTCGCATATAAATGTGGTTGCCATTGTAACAAAACTTGAAAAAAAATCACTAAAAATTGCTTGTTATTTTTTTAAACCATTTTTTTTTGGTTGATGGGATCATTTTTTAAAAGAAAATGAATTTATCTAAAAAACAATATTTTAAAATTATTATTTATTTATTTTTATTTTTTTCCCCCTTGTTGGATCAGTTTTACATAGAGTTATAGGGAAGAACTTCAAAAATCTTCTCTGAAACTACAAGAGATAAAAGTTTAATTTTATTTAATATTACTTATTTGTCTGTGATTTGTATAGGAAATACTTGGAATAGAAAAGCTATATCTACTCGTTTGCTCTACTGGGAAATGGGAGATATTTATTTCCCAGTACGGAACATTGCTTGGCCTTTTCCTTCAGTGGCGGAACGTCAGTTCCGATTGTTTTACGGACGTCGTCGTCAGATTCCTCCACTAGGGAATAACGATTACAGAAATTAATGAAGTGTTAACGTCTCACACCACAATTACTTTTCCATAGGGTCCCATTGTAATGTTTTTGTTCGTGGCATAGAAATAAAAAAGATTTTGCAACATGTATTTATGCTTAAATTCTTCATTGATCCAATATCTGCATGCTATTAACTTTTAACAAATATTTACCAGATTGAACTTTTTTTTAATTTCATGTTTGCGTGACGTCACACCTATCAAAATTTAGACAAAAATACAACCCCGTGGAGATTAGACCCATGATGTGTAAAATGAGGCAGAATTAGCTAGAAATCTTATATCAACATGCATTTTTCTGTGATCTCTTCCTAAAATGCTGTAGATTTAGAACCTGGTAAAGATAAAATGTAGAAAAGCGAACTTGTTTTGTTTTATCTACCTCCTTCATCTGGAGTATTCAAGGGAGATAATAGTGTTGTGAGTCCTTCCGGTTCCACGTGTTTTGTTTGTATGACGTAACGTCGTCTTGGCGTTCTCGTGCAAACTGGTGTAAAAGTTGTGAATAATTAGAAATAATATGAATAAGGCACTGCCTCATGGCGAGCGTCGGTTTGTGTCGAACTGATAATTCATGCAGTGGGATTTTCTAAACTCATAAACAAGCCAAAATCAAAACATCTGCCTAAGTGATTCTGCTAGATCTACATCAAATTTGTTATCATGAGGAATATGAAACAAGTGGGTTTATTGGGTAGTTATAATATTAGTAGTTTTCAACCAAGGAGACGTTTTGAAGAAAACTAAAAATCCGAAATAACAAAGCAACTAAACTTGAACCAAAGTACCTTGAATCTGTATCCTTTGCTTCGTGTTCGGTAATTCAAACATGTATGTTGTTTTCAACTGGACTTAGGCTAATGGTACTTCTTTTACTTGTAAATAGTTGTCTTTGAACCAGTGTGCTCCATGTAGTAATATTTAGTACAATATACTAAGATAATTATTGTCTTTGAATAACTTAAATATTAAAATGTAATTATTTTTATTTAAAATAAATTTCACTTTTATCATTAGAAATGATTCCCTTATATCGTTAAATAGTTTAGTGACTGCCATGTCACCCATATTTAAATGTTTAACTATACATGTGAAAAGGTTATTGAAAAGAAAAGCAACTTTGTATGATTTCAAGTCAAGATAGATTGGTTAGCGATTGTCATATCACCCACCATCAATCTGAGAGAATAAAAGAAGGTTATCCGTTGTGTGTTTTTAAATAATGTTTAATGAATTATTATGAATTATATTTTTGTTTGAGAAGCAAAGTATAAATCAGCAGTTGTGACATAAAAAAATGTAAAAACAAAAGGAAAGACAAGATTTAGGTTTTGTAATAAGTAAAAATTAAAGGTGTCACACACCATCATTAATACTCATATAAATATTGATCACCTCAGCAGTATTAATACAGCAACGATATGTTGGTAAAGATATAAGTATTATAATAAATTAAAAGGTTAGCGACTGTCATGTCACCCACCGTCAACAATAGCAGTTCAAGTGGTGTAGTCCTACATGGCTAATAACCTCCGCAGTATTAATACAGCAAATTATATAGTATACATTTTACGCTATTGTAATTTCAATTTCATCAGCTTAAATTGTTGATTGGATATAAAGAAGGAATGCTGTTCTTGTTTTTTCGGACTGTCATCTTGTCACCTTATAATTATTACGCAAATCAATATTCAGATTCGTTTATTACCCAAGTTTCCTCCTCTGAATCAGATTTAGAATCTAATTGGCTGTTTTCATGTTGAATAACAGATTTGCAAAGTATATTAAACCATTTGTTTTAAGGTGTTCATCTGGATGAACCCCATCATACAAATGTTTATACGAATCTAATATTTTGTTATTTTCTTTTTAAGGTTATTTAAAGATCCTCTTTGTTTTGTAGAGGTTTGAGGAGGTCTCTATCAAACCTGTCTGTAGGTAGATTTTGAATGGAATTAATAATTGCAATGTCTGAATTCAATGCCGTAATTTGATTTTCTTAATTGATGTTGCATTTCAAGAACATCTTCTTCTTTGAAAAATGAATAGTACAACCTATTGCGTTTTATTTGAAAATCTCTGAATTTTTTAATTGATGCAGGGGCAATTGATGTAAACTGTAGATATAGTTGACATGGTGGAATGTGTTTTAGTAGGTGTGTATGGAAAGAGTTGAACTGGTGTTTTAATTGATCTATCTTGTCTGTTGAATGGTTGTAACATATTTCTGTTCCTCCTAAGTGACATATTTTTCAGTTAAGTTACAGATTCCTGCCGAAATGATAATTTTTATGGTTGAGTTTTCAGTTATATATATTGCGGTGAGTTCTTTTAGAAGTTCACATTTAAGGTATAGTAATTTTGCTCCAGGTTTTAAAATATATCTGATATTGCTGTTTATAAATATTCCATTTTGTTTGGTATATTCCCGAAGTCCACGACCCCTTGAATCACTAACGAAAATCACTGCTTCTTTTTCCATATCATATAGATGGAGAGAAAGAAAATTTCTTTTTAATAATTTGCAGAAATATCAATATTGGTATGCTAAATAGATATTGAATAAATCTAAAGGAGTTCACCTTTAACCACGTGTGCCAGGTAAGTTACAAGTTATGGGATAATTAAGACAAGTTTATTAAATTGAAGATTAACATATCATTATATGTGACATTTCAAGAAGATCAGTCACCAGTGCCCTGGTTAAAGGGACACCCAGTAATCCTAAATATGTTTACACGTTATTGCATCTAAACAATACTCATAGACAAAAGTGTATTAATTATTTTCTTCTTCACAGCCCTCGTGTTAAAGTTATGACTGCCTTTTTAATTTGAATTATTAACTTATTTTCTATAAAATTGATAAATGGCTATACTATATACATTTATGTGTGTGTACAGTAATTATGTAAAATTAAAAAAATATAGACTTGAAGTAAAGTTATTTTCCTTTAATGAAATGTCATATGTCAAAATTGTCATCAAAAGCCAAACTCAGACGATGAAAAAAACAATTTCCATCTCCAGGAACATTTTGTACACTGTATAATGTGTCATGCTTACGTTCAAATCTGACTACTGAACTTTTGTTTACAAATTGAAAAGTAGACTATCTGTCATTTTTTCTGCGGATGTTTTAAAGCATAATATTGAAGCAAAACTGACTGATTGATAACGAATTTTGAGTGTTTACCTAATAAGAATGTAAAAGATTACATATTTTGGATTATTTTTACCTTTTTTGTTGTTTTTCTAAATGAAAGATACATAAAAATGAAAAACACTTTTAACTTTGACAGCCGGCGCGAGAGAGCAGTGTTTGTAAGCAGACGTCAAAATCAATGTAAACTGTGAAGCAATCTGCATTCTAGCATTTTCTTTTAAATAAGTAAATATTGACGCATTCACATTTATTTAAACGTATTCAAGCATTAAATCGAAGATTTGTTGTTTTTGAATAACATAAATTGTAAAAAATAAATATGTTTAAACTGAGCCTGTGAAAATAGAATAGAATAGAATAGAAGAGATGCGGAAACTAACTAACCTACATGTTGTATGCAGTGCACACGACCTCTCTTCGCTCGGTGAAATTAGCTGTATAACGTCGCTTCTCGAGATATATTTTCGATGTAATTAGTTTTACTTGCACGATGCAACTTTACGGGCAGGTAACTCTAGCGGTTTGACGAAGATTTTTATTGCCTTAGTATGGAAATTTCAGAACATCAACAACGCGTTAACCGTAAGGCGAGCTTACGCTCGCGATTAATAAAATATCATTTAAAATTATGTAATATATAGTTTAATAACCAGTGTTTTTGAGATACTGAAATATCTTATATCGGGGCCATTTCTCTACCTATGGAGATATTTCCCGTATCTCAAAACCTCAGGTTATTATACTCTATATATCAACTGTTCGAATGATGAACCTGGGGTCAAATTTGGGCCCCGCCCCGTGGGTATCCAGCAGAGCGACGAACCCCTTTAAAGCTACAGTTTTTAAAGACATTTTGAAAGAATGAACATTGATTAAAGCAACACAGTTTTACAAACATCTCTTGTTAGTTGGGTTTTGGTGTGTTTTTATTCTAAAAACTTAAAATATGTTTTACAAACTTCTCTTGTTAGTGGGTTTTGGTGTGTTTTTATTCTAAAATCTTAGAATTACAAACACATTTTTGCATTTAGTACAGCATACTTGTTAATAAGCTTTTCTTTTTCCTTTGAAGAATTACGTAATATTATACCTAATATACTGTTCAATATACCAATGTTTTCATAGAGAGAACTTTAGTCGGAACCCAGTGTATATACGTGAACTAATGGGCATGTAGGTGTTAGTTAGCCTTTTCAATGATCATTTAGCGCTGGGAAATAAGTCCTTAAACGAATAAGTTGATATAATGTGTAGCATACCTTCAACAATGCCGAATCGGGGTTTTATTTTTTGAGCATCACGATATTTTGGGAAGTTAGTGTAGGTTTTCACGACGGCCCTGTAGGGACTAACACGTCGCTCTCATCACTACAACATCTGCTGATTGTTGCCTGTGACACGTCCAAGCTTTCAGCAAGTTAGCTGCATGTCTCCTGTTGCTACATAACGCAGAAATACACATTTGTCATAAACAATTCCTAAACTAAACATGATCGTGTCTCTCCTGCATCGATATAGTAAGAACAGCTCGGTTTCATTTAAGTATTCCAGAGCGTTTTCCTGAAGTGCTGAACAATTTGTTGATGGACGAGTTGAACTAAAACATAGTGCTGTTTTACAGTTAAATAAACGTTAAACAAGCTTTCTTTAGGGATCTAACAGCCTCCCCTTCCCGTTCCCACGCAATCTTAATTTTATATTTGAGACATATAATAGTTTTCCCATTAAGGGTAATGCTTACTTTAGGGTATGCAACGGGTCACTGAAAATATATAATGATAGTATATATTATGTCACTACTCTAATTCAATCTTATATTTCGTTGTTTGTGAAAGAAAGCAACCCTTAATCTTAACCTCACTTCCTTTCGCTTTTTGTCAGAAAGGAAAATATTGTTTCTGGGGTTTGCGATTGAACAATTTAAAAACTTTAAAATTGTATTATGAAATCTTACCTTTCGTGTAAGATAGTAATATACTGAAGTAGGATTAGTATGCCCATTATATATTATTGTTGTTCACATTAATGACTAAACGGACAATGTATGTTGCTTTGAAAAGTGTTGAAAACTATAGTAATTAATTGAAATATTTAACCAACGATATATCTATATAATTCTAAATGAAAATATTTCATATATTTAAAATATATAGTACATGCTTCTTATCCTGCAAACATGTTGACAATATATTTTAAGAAAACTTAATTGTTACAGAATCTTTAAAAATATGTTTTTGAAAGGTTAAGTATTGACCCAAAGTATGAATACATCATGTACACATAGCAACTGATGATCTTATGTTCCTCTAAGTTACACATTGTTCATTGCCTAATTTATTACAGAAATATGGCCCTTTGTTTGACTTAGAATTGTCCACTCTATAATGAATCGCACGTGGCTTTAACTTCAAACGTGTTCATGAATTGTTATTACACTTGACATACAGTTCCCATGAGATGATATGAAGTGTCTCTGCATCAACGGTTTTCAATTCTGCAGTTCAGAATTATGGACCGTTTTACTTGGAATTGTATTCACATTAAAAAAGAACAAATATGTTTGACATTTATTATTCTTGATTTTGCCACTTCTTCATAGGCTGTTTCAAAACAGCGTGAGTATTCCTCACCTTCAGTGCTAGTGCTAGTCAATACAGGCATATGGCAAAGAGCTACATTATAGAGAATCGAAAGTATATTTCATGCCTGAACATATTACTAATAGTTATATACAGGTGACATAAAGAATACAGACGTATATGTAAATGTATACTCAGTGATGATTTAATAACATACACCATGACACAGTTCGCACATTTAGTATGTGCACTAATTACTTTTACACACACTAATACAGGACAACACGGCATGTTAAACAACTTGACACATGGTATGACATGTAGTTGATCCTTTATACAATGTTTTATGTTGACTATTTCTGTGCAAATGCAACAAGTTAATTTTACCTGCTAATCTGAATATCACATACGTGTTGCAACTTGATTAAATAAATATGCAGTTTTATTTTTATTTCGTTTATTTTCTTCTGCATGTATATGCTTCCCTTCGACATATCTCAGAACAAGTATGAGATGTATTGGTCAGGCTTCCTGATTTCATTGTTAAAGATATAATGGTTGAATGTAGATATTACACATACATAGATACTATATGCAATGATTAATCAGAATAGCACAAAATGAAATTTGCAAACCAAGGGATTTATCATTGCTGTGTTCTTTGAACACAAATTGGTATTTGCATCAGGTAGAAACCTGAAAAAACGGGGCTTTTGTAGCTTTCGAACAGTTTTTCATTATTGAACTATTTCACGTTTACGCAAATAAACAGCAAGGCAAACGTATTCTGAAAATTGTGTCAGACTGGCATTGGCTCACGAAGTTATTTACATCGTAAAGTGCGACATCTAATGAGCTCTCTATGATAAACACTAAACCTAATCAAAACGACAAAACCATATAGCGTCAGACTTTAGATGTATTTATATATTTGTAAATTATTTACTGTTTGCGACTTCATCATGTATCGTGTTGGCCATCTCAAAATTTTCCGAACAACCCTCGTATGATTAGTCTAGATCATCTGCGACGCTTGCTTGTTTTCACAAGACAAACGTCTAAAACAGTTCCCTAAACAAAGTTTGACTTTTGCCGAGATTCTGGTATCGTTTCTGATTGACTGAGACAGAAAAAACTGCTATCGAAGATATACTGAAAGGCAGAACGACAATACATAAACAAAGAGGGAAAAAATCATCATTATATCGACGAACTAAATGCGGATCGTCAGAAATACTTTAATAAAAAATATTAATTACGGTCACGTGCTTCCGGTTTCAAATGTGTTTGTGCACCAACGCTCAAGACGTTTGTATTTGCAATCAAGCGTCGACGATGATCAAGACTACCGTAATTTCAACTAAATCAACAGTTATCGTATAACTGCGGCCGTGTGAACACCAGTAGTGAAGTCAGTGTATACGCTATTACTGATACATTTGAATTCCAGCAACACGATGTATGCTTATTGTAAGATTAGAAAATGGATTATATGTGCAGGCTGTTGTGTTTTCATTTTCATGAACATGTCAATATTTAAGAAGATTGGTGAAAAATCCATTTCTAATACGAGAAATTATTTTAACCCAAAAGTTGGGCCTGCCGACTTTGGTAAAGGATATTACCAAAATGCTTCTAGTGTGATAAACAATAGAAACATGCCGTCCTGGGATGAAAGGAATTTAACGAAAACATCAACGAAATCAAGCTATAGAGAATTTGAGCAGATTATTACCAGTGAGGAATTTAACGAGATGGTGCAAATCTTAAAACTTTTCCAAAACGTGTGCGCAGAAAATAATTTGACATTTATGTTGTATAGTGGTTCCCTGATAGGCGCATATAGACATTTCGGTATGGTGCCCTGGGACGACGATGTGGATGTGTTTATGAATGCAACAGAGATACCCCGAATTAAGAATGCTTTTGAAAACGTGCCAGGATTTTCATTACATTCGCCAGCCAATCGCCAATGGAAGTTCTATAGAAGTAGTCAGTCATCTGATTGTAGAACTGGTTCAAGAGATACAGACAGAAACAGCAAATGTCACATAAACAAATGGCCATTTATAGATATGTTCTTCTTCAACGAAAACAATACTCATATTTGGGACTCCATCAAATACTATAGTAG